>JBBPBX010063526.1:3275-20507 GCA_038048925.1 Garcialebias charrua | reverse complement strand
CGCATCGTGAGTTAGATGAATTGTTACATCTCTAATTTTGATCATATTTAAATTAAATACCTTTGATCATTAGAAAGAGACTCAGAGGGACTCCTGCTACCATTGCATCCCAAGATTTGAGATTGAGTGCTTGAAGGGATGTCCATCGGGGTTCTTTCTGCATTTTAGAGGGTTTAAACATAAGTGTTAATATGTCAAAAATGTAAATTACTTTACACAAGGTTTCCAAGTACCCCAAGATGATAGTTGTGCAATATTTACCTGACTGTGCATTCATCCTTTTAGGAGGAGTTGGAAGAGCAAAGTCATCTATAATAAAACAGTCAACAGTAAAAAATAAATTAAAATAAAAGTGATTTTACATCTATAGTAAGTAATTAGCCTGTTACTGATATGGTGGTGATTGAAATACTACATAGATTTGTTCTTAAAAAAAGAAATAAAAGTTACATGGATTAGCTTATTATGTGCAGGATGTGGCTTATTTTTATTGTGAAATATGTAACAAAAAGTGTAAGTGACTTAGCTGTGCGTTTGCAGTAAGAACAATTGCATACCTCCAATGATTCTAGAATTGTCAGCCCACCTTGTGTGACATGACCCACCACCAAGGTATAACTATCCTCTTTTGATGTGGTATACCCCCAAATTAATCAGTGGTGAAAAAAAATTTAACATACCCTCACAAGGAAAAACATTTCTAGACTTCTTGGTAGCTTTTTGACCTAAAATAAATAAAAAAATATACATGCTGTAAGACAGTAGTCATATTTTGAACAAACTATACCTGTGAAGGAAATTTTGTGACCGATTGTCAGATGCAGTTTTGTATTTCATACTTTTTGATCATTGCAGCCATAACGTTAAAACAGAGAATTGGTGTGTCTTATCATACGAGGCCTTTCCGTGTGCATAACAAAGTTGGTTACGTTCTAATGTCTGATGCAAACGGTACCACCTTCAGGTTGATTCATCATTATTGCAGAAGAGGTTTTCTGGGAGTTCTTGAGTTTGCAGCTCTGAGAGAGCCTGGGACAGCTTAGGCTCGGTTTTGTCTTGCTTTTCCGATAAGGCCAAGGTTTTTTACTCTGAGGCCTGATGCTGCCTGGCTTTGGCTCACTGTTTGGCTTTGCAGTTCCACAAATTAATGCAACAATAAACGGCTCTAACTTTTTCACACTGCAGAGAATGGGCAAAATTTGTACATTTGATGATTTAAATAATGGTACACCATCTACATTGAAATTTAGCTGTATCTCATTTTCTGTTGAAAAAAAATTGGGATACTGTGAGCACATTTTCAGAAGTCCTGTCTCCACACCAAAGTTTTGATACTTTGCATTTCACTTTCTATTTCTCTCCTACATTTTTTTTCTTTTTTCTGTTGTTTGTTGTTTAAGGAAATTCTACCATTGCTGTTCATCATTCTTTAGTTTGTAGCAGGTCGCTTTTGTAAATGAGCCCTCGAGGCTCAATGAGATTTACCTGACTAAATAAAGGTTGAATGAATGAAAAAGTAGAGGAACTGGCCACCACATAGATCTGTGACGTCTATTTCACTGGGATTTCCTAACAGGGTTCTGGCATCTTTTGGTAGCCGGTGTCCATGTTTGCGTAGCACCAATAGCAGCTCATCTACTGATGTGCATGTCACCTTATTCTTTACAGCCCATTTAACCAAATCACTTCTCAGATCACTTGGTTCCTCCTCGGACAAAGTTCCAATTTCTACATCACTTTCACTATCACTGTTTGGCAGGAGGCAATCATCTTGATATTCATCTTCTCCTGTATCAGGTTGGTTGTGTATCTGTATGTCTATTGGGCTATCAGCAAAAGAAAGTTCTGGGTTCTCATTTGAGGGACCTGGATTCTCTTCTGAGTCACTAGACTCCACCAATGCACGTAAATGTGCATTTAGTCGTCTCCATTTTTTGTGATACATCTGGGAGTGAAATAAAAACCAACAATATTTCTAAGCCTAAATGTTTTATAAATAGAAACATTAAATTTTAAAATAAGAAGTGAAAACAGTCAATCATTTTTAAACATATTTCAAATTAACCTGTCTAATTTTTTCAAAAATGTAAAAAATTACTTTTTTACAGGGTTACAGTACTTTCAGATCAAAATGGATGGCTGGGTTAGGTTTGGAGACAACTCACCACTGAAGGCGACTTGGATCGTGTTTTTCCAAATCTGTGGAAAAGAGCAAGGAGAGGAATGTGAAATCTCAACCTTATTTTAAAAGTTTGTGGATGGAAAGTATGTCAATATACCACATTCACCAACAGAGACATTGAACATTCTTGTTTAGACAAATACCCATGAAGCAGGTGTGTTTGGGGCCTCTGCACATTCTCCATCAGCAGTAGATTAATACCCCTCTGCTTAGTTCATGTAACATTAACATTTATCTTTGTGTGACCACAGCCAATGCTGACAGATATAAGAGGGGGAAATGTTTTTTTTAAGCACATGATTAAAAAAAGTCATTAATGATGGGCAGTACATGTATAGGGGATAAGTTTTATCGTTTAATGTTAAACATATTTCTGAGACATTTTAGGCTTAGTGGCTGAAGAGTTATGACACTGTTTTATACACCGTTTACTGATTTTATATGCTCAGGAAATGTTACTGTTTGATTAAACTATTCTCTCTGGACTTTAGACAAACACGAATTACATGGTTTACTAGTTTAGTTAGCTTAGGAGCCCATTTTTCATATAATCATAACTTAATCAAGTAGTTTCTCTTCATCCAGTGCAGGTAACATAGTTACTGCCGCTGGTCCACAGACAACAATACATTGTGCTCGATAACCAGAACACATCACACATAATATATATACTACTATGATAGACTACGTTATTACTTAAAGGCTAATACACTTAGAGTTCACATCTAGAAAACAGTTTTACTGATTTAAGACTCTGCTCGCACATCCATCTACAGCAGGGGTGCTCATTACGTAGATCGCGATCTACTGGTAGATCTCTGAGGTAGTACTGGTAGATTGCAGCATGACATAAAAGAAAATAATTGTCTGTTCAGTGCCCTGAGATTACTTCTTTTGTGAATTGACGCTATATAAATAAACTGAATTGAATTGAATCTTAGAACATATTTACTCAGCATACACAACAGTTTAGGTCAAAATACTATAATTTTAAAGCCACAGTACTGTACTATAGTTAATAATTTCTTATCTGGCAACCGACTGACATGAAAACTACAGCATTTTTCATGTAAACCAGCTTATTTTTTGTTTATTACCCCCAATAAACATTGAAAAATCACTAATGTTTCCACAGGTTGTTTTCGTGTAAACGGGGCCTTATACTGTAGTAGGTAGATCACTTTGACTTGATCATTTCAAAAATAGCTCGCATGCTGAAAAAGTCTGAACACCCCTGATCTACAGAGATAACGCACACCAGAACACCATATCTTAGTCAGAAGAGAGGCCACTGTATGCATATAAATGTATTTTATGTCTGTACGCTGATTAATCATTATGCCTGTCATAATAAATTCTTTTTTATCCACCTTATTCCTACGCCCCATGATGCCTTGCGCGAATTATGTGAACGACTTCCGCCGAAAGTCAGAACCGGCACTTTTGTTACACGCTAGCAACGCGCTAACCGGTTTTCGTCAGAGGTTTTAGGTCATAAAATATGTGGGAACACAAACTATCACAACTCAAATGTAGAGATATTGTTTTACCGCTACCTACAGCTGTTGAGGGGTGGGAGGACGACTTGAAGAAGTGGCCGAAAATAACGTAGACTAGCATGTTTAGCTACTAGCATACTTAGCTACTTTGACAGTTGCTTCAGATGGCGAAGCGATGAGCAATCTGAAAAGCTCTGAAGCTTATTAGTATCTTCACATTAACAAGGTTGGTCCTGTTATGTTAAGAGAGGTGGGACACTTTATTTAAACAAACATAAAGCCCAGTCTAAGCATTAAAACTCCACATCACCAGGTCCAGCTAACAATGATGTTGCTTTGGACTTTTGAGCTGCAAGATGTTTATCTGGACACCAACTGAGCACCTGGAGCTTGACATTTCTTTTGACAAAGACTTTACTGATTCACAAATGAAGCACCTTGAGAACTTTTAATAAAATACAGTAAATGAAAACAAATAATGAAATAGACAGGAAACGATCTTTAAAAACTTGATAATGACAAAAGTGACATTTAGATAGAAACAGTAGTTTAATCCAAAATTAACTGATATAGTGCACACAAAAAACTAACCTTGTAAGAAGGTTAACAGTCAACTATTGTACATAACAAATTAATCATTTTAGCAAATACTTTTCTAATGTAATATAGTTAACATATCCTTTAAAAAAACATGTTAAGAGTTGTGTTACGTTTACAGTAAGTACACCAGTACTGTACATGTTTGAGAAAAATGTTTACATTTAATGTCTTCTCACTTCTCACTTGAAATAAGCTGGCATCCTTTGCGTGTGAATGCTGGAATGATTAAATTGACACCATAGCTCTTGCAGCAGGTCCCTCACTGTGAAACCACGATCACCCATCACCTGATCTCCAGCACGCAGATAGTCCAGAAACCCAGAGTTCTGTGTTATATACCTGTCACTGCATTTACCACCATAAGCATCTGAAATAAACATGATTATTCCAGAGGGAGAAACAGCCAATAAATATTTCACAGTGTTATTTGCATGTATGATTCACTTCTGGAGTCCAAGTTTTTAGCTTTCTGCAAAACATGTTGCTTTAATTGTTTCACGGGGCAACCATAGAATAAGGTTGTTGGTTTGTTCTGACATTATGTCAATCCACATTCCAACAGTCATGCTGCATGTGACTGGTGGTGTTGAGCAGCTCCACACTCTCATCAAGCCCATCTGAAAGTAAGAGTACATTATACAAACATTAGGGTTCATTTATGAACACACACACACACACACACCTATATTATATATATATATATATAAACTATATATCTATATATATATAATATATTATATATATATATATAAATATATGATAGATATGTATAAATAAACGCACACACAGCATACATATATAGGTGCGTGTGTTTATTTGCCAGTTATGAATGAAAATATTAGTATCATTTAATCACTGACTACATAAAATCATAACACTAAAAGCTGTCTCTTAAATCATACCTGGTGTTCTCGATCCTCTGGAGGATACGGTGACTTTTTTCAGGTGGTTTCTCGTAGCCCAGCCACAAAGAAGGATGCGGGTTTTTCTTATCGGAGCATGTTCAACACACACTAGTTGCAGCCACAAATTCAGCTTCGTCTGATTATTCGTACAGCCACGAACAGCGCAACAGGTACCCGAGCTCCTCAAGACATCTTCGTGACAATATTAGCTCAAAATAACAGAAAACAGAACTTTAACAGAACTTCTACGATGCGCGCAGATTAGCAAGCAAACAACGAGGAGCCAATGCAAAAATTCTACTTCCGGGGTCAAACGGAAGTACGACACATTATCGCTTCTACAGTGACACCCCCAAGAATAAGGTGGATACAAATACTCTCTCTCTCCTTTTGAGCACCTCTCTAAGAGTTTAGGACTCTTCATGGCCTAACAGAGCAGACAAAAACATTAAACTCCAGCTCTTTTTTTTCCAACCAGCTCATTTAGCATACCATCACAACAGTCCAGTGTTAGCGCGGGTTAGCTAGCTAGCTAGCCCGCGCTAACACTGCTAGCCCCCTACATGCGTTCCGCTCCGGTCCGACCTCCGCAGCAAATACGCACTCATTTTAATCAATGAGACTGTTACCCCAAAAATACACTACACGCGGTCCATGTCCGCTCCGCTCCGCAGGTCGCAGCTGAGCGAGTCCAAAGTCCACTGCCTCCGCTCAGCTCAGGTCCGCATGGATGCGCCGCTCCAAGACGCATGTCGCGGGAATTGTGAGATTGCGCGATAAATCAAGTGATAAATAATGAAGTCAGAACAAAACAATTCATTCGGTGGAAGAAGGAGAACAACAGTAAAGGCTGCCTTGATCTTCTCTCGTAAATAAGCGACAGGACATGGTTTGAGCAACAGGAAGTGATGTTTACATTTCAGAATAAAATACTTTTTTATTTATTTATTTCTTGTATTGCGTTATTAGGTGTAGTCATAGTCATAAATATAATAGTTTAGTCATAGAATAGTGATAAATGATAGTTTGACAGCATTTTTGTACAAATAAATCCGTATAGAGCTAGGATTAGTCCGCCCGTGGTGATTTTATTTTGTAAATACGGAAGTTGTGCTCGTTCCTTTTCCTGTTGGTGCGACGTAATCTTCAAAAGTTGACTCCGGCACAGCTCCGGCGTCCGGCAGAAATAGAAAAATTTCTAATTTTGACGGACTGCCGTCCGCTCGCCGCAGCTCACCGCCGCCGTGCGGAGCCAGTGTACTTTATCTCATTGATTATAATGGGTGCGTATTTGCTGCGGAGGTCGGACCGGAGCGGGGCGGAGCTGGAACGCGTGTAGTGTATTTTTGGCGTTACTGGCTCCGCATGGCGACTGTGTAGCTAGCTCGGACGGTAGCTTGCAGTCCGAGCTAGCTATCTCGAAAAAATCGCCTCGAAATGTACAGCTCGAACATATCGGCACAGCTAGTAAGCCGTTGGTAAATTCTGCTGTTGACTGTACGCCCCAAAATAATCGTTCAAAGTTTGTCACGGGTTTATTAACTAATGTGATTTACAAAACTTTACTTACTGTTGTTGCTGAGCCCGCGCAAAGACGATTACGAATTACTTCACGCATGCGCACACCGTTCTTCTTCTTCTTCATGGGGTTTAATGGCGGTTGGCAAAACACTTTAGGTGTGCATTACCGCCACCACTGGTATGGAGTGTGGTTCTTCATGGGATAATTCTATGTGTACGCCTGATTAAACTATATGTATTTCAAATTCTATTAAACAACTTTGTTTTCTTAAAATATCTAATTATAATTTGGATATGTTTACTCTCTAAGTTATGTTGTAGTGCAGCTATTATGTTAAACTTTTCTTTTATCTCTTCAAATTCTCTCTTCATATATTCACGGTCTTGATCATAGTTTTGACATTCCTGTAGAACATGTTGCAATGTTTCATCTTGTCCACAGTGCTCACATTTGCCTGTATTGTGTTTCTTTATTTGAAATAATGAATAATTAAGTCCTGTGTGTTCAAATCTTAGTCTTGTTATTAATCTTTCCTCTTTTCTGCTCCTTCTTCCAGTTCGTGTTTCACCTACTGTCATTTTGATCCCATAAAACCATCTTCCTTTACTTTCTTCATCCCATCTTTTCTGCCATTCTTTCTTCAGTCTTTGTTTAATGATACTTTTTGCCTCTGATTTACTTGTTTTTACTGTGAAGTTGATCTGAGTTTGAGTTGCCTTCTTTGCCATCTTATCTGCTGTCTCATTTCCTTTTATCCCAATGTGTGCTGGTACCCATAAAAATGTTATTGTTAATCCCATTCTTTGTGTACTAAATAACTAATAACTAAGGAGTGCCAGTGCCAAGGAGTGCGAAGGAGTGCCAAGGTGTGGGAAGGTGTGGGAAGATGTGGGAAGGAGTGCGAAGGAGTGCAAAGGTGTGGGAAGGTGTGGGAAGGAGTGCGAAGGATCCCTTTTTTACTATATTTTTTCCCCTTGTCCCAAACGTAGAAAAATATGTTTATAGTAAATGGAGCTTATTTATGTAGCGTTTTCCAGCCCCCTATGAGGGGCCCCAAAGCTCTTTACAATACCAACCATCCACCCATTCATACACACATTCATACACCGGTAGCGGCAGACCCATGCAAGGCGCCATCCAGTCCTACCGGGAGCAACTCGGGGTTAAGTGTCTTGCCCGGGGACACAACGACACATGGGGAACCAGGATTCGAACCTCCAACCTTCCGATTGGGGATGACTGCCATTACCACTACGCCATGGCCGCTTAATCTGTCCTAACCACATTTATTTTATTAAAATCAATTATATGTTAAATTATATGTTAAAATAAATATGTGAAATGAACCTGCATTATTTGTCTATTTAATATAAACTGCACAGTAGGTATGTTTATGTAGTATTCAGCCTTGGAAAAAAATACAATGTAGAAAATGTTAATGAACTATTGGTTTAAAGAAATTGTATTAGGACAATGGAGTCTGTTCAAAGTTAAACAGAACCTGTATAAAAAATAGAATGATTAATACTTTGAGTGGGCATGCTGATCAAAGAAACAGATTTGTCTTAATTCAAGTTAGTTTGTTATCTTGAAACAAGATTTTTCACGTTTTACAAACCTCACGACAACTGCAAATGTTTATGAAATGTCAAAAAAGCTTGTTTCAAATAAGAAATGACTCAAAACAAGATATTTTCAAGACTTTTTGCCTTATCAAGATTTTCAAGATGCATTGTCTCAAAACAAGTTGTTATGTCTTACTTAGAAATATGTTTTTGACTTATATTAAGTGTGATAAGAGGTTTTGACTTGAAATTAGAAAATTAGACTTGGTAAGATTTTACGTTTTTGCAGTGTAGGATGCATGTGGTAAGTTTTGGACCACGAGGAACGGGTGGACCAGTTCTCGTTTGTTCCAGTTCATGTTCAGGCGAATGACTCCATTTGCGGTCATTACCCGCTCACTGTTGGGATCGAGATGAAAGCGTAAAGCTTTCTTCGTTAGTTCTAGACCCATATGTTTTTTAACCAAGCTTTCATAAAGAGCTTGGCTGATTGCTGAATTATCTGTCCAAGGAGACAGTACAGCATCTTCGGTGTGGGATCCCTGGATCTCGACACCTTTTACTACCTGTTGTAGGTAGTGTTCAGTGAGTGCTGATTGTTTCAGCTCGCAGAGGAGGCTTTCTTGTTGGGCCTCTTCTGCCTCACCTGTTTTTGTAGGTTCACCTACCGGGCTCTTGTCCTCAGATGAGGTGTGTCCTTTGCGGTACCTGCGGTTAGGCAGTCCGTATCACAGCTAGGATGCACTTTTATTGGCAGAGGCTTTCTCACTGTGCTCCACATTTTCTGTCGGCCATAGTCTATAATTGCATCAAAGCGGTTTATAAAGTCTTGGCCAACTAGGAATGGGAATGAATCGAGTGTAGACACATGTACCGGGTGGTATAATGTCATTTTGCCAATCTGCATGTGAACCATAGCTATAGCTGTTAGGGTAGTTCTCGTCTCTGCGAGGCCCTGCAGTTCTATAGCACTTTTTACAAGGGGTATTTGCCTATGAACACCGATAGCGGCGGTCCGTAGTTCCTCGAACAGTTTGGCTGACATAATGGTAATGTCGGCTCCGCCATCCAGGAGTGCTTCATGCGTGAGGACCCCTTCCAGTGTGATTGGCAGGTAAGCTTTCATAGCCTCCCCCCTTTTTTCAAAGTCACACAGAAACCTTAAAGGTTTCGGCCAGTCATTCTGTTTACGTTGACCTCTGACTGTGTAATCTTTCTTCATCTGAACCGTCAGTGCAGTCACCAACGTGTCTGAGTTTTCAGTTCGTGGCGGGTCACTGTCGACGATGGTTGAGTTCCCCCCCCCCCCTTGTTTGATGAGGGGCTGTTAGAGTCTGTGACAATAATGTCATGGTCACTGTCAACGTTTTGGTGACCGACACACTCTGGACTGTCAATGTCTTGTTCCAGTTCATGTTCAGGCGAATGACTCCATTTGCGGTCATTACCCGCTCACTGTTGGGATCGAGATGAAAGCGTAAAGCTTTCAGCATTCTGACCATCAGTGTCTTGTTGACTGTCGTGATTTGCGTGCTCCGACTTACTATCAACGATAGTGCTACACATAGCTCCAGGTTTGTTATCATTGTTTGTATTATCCAACCCCTTTAACAACCGACGTAATTTCTCCATGTCCTCTGGGGACAGAGAATTATGGCCTTTTTTCTGGAACTTTTGCGATTTTTTGCCTGTCTCGGACTGTTCCGTTCGAGGGGCAGGAGGGGCTTGACCAGAGTGTTCCTGTTGGGACCCCCTTTTGTGATATGGTTTACTTTTGTGACCATCATTCCTATCTTTAGGACGTGCACCCCCCTTTTGAAATCGTCTTCCGAACTCTGGGTCTTGTCTGAGCCACTTTTGGTCATAGTTCCAGCGGACACCTTTGCTACGTGTTTTGTCAGGTCGAAAATTCTGTTTTTTCTCACCTTTTGTAGGAAAAGGAGTCGTTTTCCGCGCCCCTTCCTGCTCTAGTGAGTTGGATTTGACCATCTCACCCGGGCACACCTCAAAGGGTGTTTTGTTTGGTGTGCGACCTGTAAAAACATCTATCGCACACTCTCTTATTTCATCGATGGACCTCCGTTTGTAGTTCGCGCTGACATGAACTTTCTCCCTTATGTCAGGGCAGAGGTTTTGGCTGAAAATATACTTAAACCCTACCTCCTCCTCCATTTCAGGTTCGCATCTGTCGCCGAAATAGGCACGGAATATTCGGTCATAATATGACCTTGGGTGTTCATTCCTACCTTGCTTGATGTCAGCTGCTGCTATGATGCCATCGGGCCCCGTGCAAGGAGTAAACTCCTTTATCAGCGCAGCACAGAGAAGACTGTAGTCTTTCATCACTGCTTCTCGTTGACGCTTCATGAAAGCATGCACTGTCCTGTCCGATGTTAACCTTAACAGACAGATTCTATCATCAGCTGTAGCTTCTGGGAAGCGTTGAAGCTGGAAATCAAGGTCATCGAGATAGATCTTGGTTTCATGTGAGCCCATCGGGCCAGGAGCGAAGGTTTGAATGCTTTTAGCCATATTCCGTAGTTCAGCCATTGATAGAGGTATTTGTGGGTTATTATCAGATCCACTTACCGGTGCATCCGGTGGGATTGTCGGTTTTAGAGGCCCTAAGGGACGGCGTGGTGGTTTAGGTGATGGAGTTGATGTTCTAGGCGGTGGTGTTGGAGGTCTGGGCTCATCTAGAGACTGACCCTTAATTAATGCCAGACGTTTTTTCTTTTCTTGGTTTAATTTGTATTCAGTTGAGGCCAGCTTCTCCCTGCACTCTTTTAATTCCGCTCGGTCGTCTATAGACTCGCGTTGTAAGGCACAACACCGACTGTGGAGTTCTTCTTTTTCAAGAACGGCCGCATCATGTTGAGCATTAATCCTGAGATTTTGCTGTTTGGTCGCCTCGTATAACTTTAAAGTATGATCTTGGCATTTCATGAGGTCATCCCGTGTCTCCCTTGTCTCCTGTAAACTTTTAGTTAAACGTTCAATCTCAGCCTGTTTAAGATCGCAAACCAGTTGAGTCGTATCGTTCGCCTGAGACTGAACCTCCACCTGCAGTTTTTCAGCTTCAGCTCGAGCTAGTTGTAAATCAACATTTAATGTTGATCTTTCCGCCTTACGTTTTCTTTGTTCACGCTTCAAATCATGCTCTAGAGCTGAATTTTCTCTGACTTCCTGGTCCAACCTTGCCTTTAGTAACAGGGCCAGCTTTGCTAAGCGCTCCATACTGACCTTTTTTGCTTCCTTTTTCGAGCCACCGCTTGCCACTTTTGTCAGCTCAGAGCATAACTTTGGTGGATTCATTTCAGGCATCGTTTTACCATAATCTGTAAATTTTTCTGCAAGCTGTCCTAAAACCTTATCAATCCAGTCTGGCTCATCAGCTTCAGCCTTTTGATCCGGGCCTTGAGGATCAGGGTCCACTGGCTCTGGATCTGATTTTGCATCTGACTAATTGTCCGATTCAGGATCTGATTCAGGATCTGGTTCAGGATCTGTTTCAGGAGGATTCACCTCTGGGTCTGCACCTGAGTCTGTGACCAGCGCCATATCTACTTCTTCTTTGTCTGCCATCGTGATGTTTTGATTTTGTTTGAATCAAAATTTAGCAGATTTGTTTAATTCTTTTTTCCAAGAGAATGTATGGTGTACTTTTTGTTTTGTTTGTTTTGTTTTGTTTGTTATTTTAAATTCTTTTATATATAAAATAAGCAAAAATGTTTGTCTGTACCTCTGTTATTCTAAATTTTTTATTTAAAATAAACAGGATTTTCTGTTTTTATGGTGAAATTACCAGCTTAAAAATTGTTCTGTACACTTACAGAACAATTTTTAAGCTGGTAATTTCACCATAAAAATGAAGACTTTTATTATCTGTTGAGACAACTCATCTATTAACGTCCAACAGGGGGCGGATTCAAGTCTTATGTTATCACCTTTTATTCAGTATCTGAAAATAAAAACAACCCTTTAGAGTTAGTATCTAGTGTGACCGTGATAACTGCTCCAACTGCGTTCTTGTCAGGGACAAATTTATGTTGTTAGACAGTTTTGATGGCGTCAGACGAGTTTTTAAGCTTCTAGTGAAACCTCATCACCGTGTGTGTGTGTGAACTGCTTGTCACCCAAAGTGCACCAGGAAATGACGACAAGAATGGGCGGGCCACAACGCAGCGTGCGTAGCGCGTCACCAGCTTCGTACGTGAGCGAGGCGGAGCTCGCTACAAGATACGTGACGTCAACAAATCAATCACAGCGTTTGCAGTGCATTACCCAAGCATTCATGGTGAATGTAGTTTTCTCACCTTCGACCAATGTAGTGCCGGAAATGACGACAAAGTGGGCTGTCGCAATGGCGTGCGTTCCCACATCAGCGAATCAGCGTTCGGTACGAGAGTGATTAACAGCTTACAGCACTCAGTTCATCCAATCACAGCTCATAAACAGACATGCAGGACACGACTTTTTAACGTTAGCTTGCACAGCAGACCACAACTTTATAGACTCTTAAAACAACTCAAACGCTACAAATTAACTTCCCAAAATCCTGAAACATGCATACACACCTAGACAGGCCAACTTAGTTACGCTCAGTAACACAGCACTGCAGCTGTTGAACAAACACGGACTCTCTCGGAGCGGGTCAAGGTCGGTTCTGGTCCACTTTTAGTGGAGCAGAAAACTCGGGTCTGAACCCATTCGACAACGTTCTAACAGTAATATCCTTCTTTGACCTGCTCTAAAATGTAAAATACCAGCACAGCAATCTTGTAGATGTTAAATTAGCTTTCAGGTTCTATGACTCGGTGGTCATTTCAACAAAGCGTTGTACAGGAGTCCGTGCGTGAACTGGATCGGAACCAGAACCCCCACAGACCACGGGCTGACAAAACTTCACCTGAATGCTTCCAACAGCGCGTAACAGAGTTGAAACGATAATAATCTCACAGCTTCAAATGATAAAAACTGTCTTGACACTTCCAGCCAAAATTATTATCCTTAGAGTTTAAAACTTGGATCCTAATATGCAAACATGACGTTACAGTTCATGAGAGACCACAGATTTATCAATAAACTTTCAGAAACCGGTACGAGGGCCACCAGATGTAAAGGATTATGAGGAGGTCAATATTAATACTGACCTCTTTACCTTAATTAATTTACTTATTCAGATTGAATAGTAATTTCACGGATTCTTTTCTTTTTCAGTTTACCCAATATTTCTGTGATCTTTACGATGGATAAATAAACAAAGCCATTAAGTGACACAGACGTTAACTTAGTTGGTATGCCAGGCGACACTACCATTTATTTAAAATAAATCACTAAATTAACACCATTACACTTGATTGATATGATTTCACTTTCTTTCAATTTAATACGTCAGCACACTTAAATTCAACACAACAGACTTCAATACTGGATGTTAACATATTTAGTCTGTGGGCTCTTTAGCTTAAAATAGTTTCCAGCTTAGAATTGAGGGAAAGGAGAGGAGGAAAGATTTAAGAAGAATTGGGAGGTTAAGAGAGGAAGTTTATCTTGCATTTATGAAACCAGATGACACTCTTCCATACGCGTCCAGCTAAGATATCATCACACCTCCAGCAAGCAAACAGCGGCTCCTTTACCTTAAGACGTCCGCCTCGGTTCTGGTAAAGAGCTGTGATCAGCCTTGGACGAACGAGTCGTCGGTCCCGCAAGTCCAAGCTGGACTCCACACGTGTTTACCTTGTCGGTGTCGGTGATACTCGCTTTCGTCGGCAGAAGCCGTGGCAGTCGTGGTTTTTTGGCTCAAGATAACTTATTCCAGGAAGGAATAACAAAGTTTTGAGCTTACGCTCAATCGACGTGGACTCATAACAGCAGATTATCAGTTCTTAGCTGAAGACGAAGGTCGTTAGCTCTTGACCAAACGTACCCCAGCTCTTTGGGAAAGGTTCACATCTCTTTGAAGTTCCCAGAAACTCTAAAGCGTTTCAGCGAAACTTAGAACTTTTCCAAGAGGAAAAACACTTGGATTAGCGTCTTAACACTTCTAAAACAAATCTGAAAAGCACAGTTTGACATAAAATTCAACTATGACACCATTATATGGTCAAGTAACACAGTAATACTACATATTAACAGAATAACAGCAGCTTAAAAGCACACATCATGAAAATGACAAAAGTTATTCTTTTGATTACATTAGAATAAAATCAAAGATAGAAATAGTCTCTTTTGGTGACTATATTCTCAGATTATAACTAATGGAATTGATTTGTAGTAAATGTCTTGTTTTACTGAGAGGTCAGTAAGGGTCATCTTTGGAACAGTTCAAAAATACACAGGTGTTAAAAAGTGGACACGTCATGCCCACTACATTCCTGCGAGGAATGTGTCAGAAATGCTGCAGCGGCTTGACCAGGTGTTTTACAGACTCCAACAAGCTAACCTGAAATTAAAACCTGCCAAATGCTGCCTTTTCCGCCACGAGGTGGCTTACCTAGGTCACATAGTGGGTGCAAGGTAGCAAGGTAGCAAGGTCCAAAAGGTCCAAATGTGGCCCACGCCATCGTCCATCCAGGAGGTTTGACGCTTCATCGGCCTGGCCTTATACTATTGCCGATTTGTAAAAGACTTTGCATCTATTGCTGAACCCCTTCATTAGTAGTAGGTTAGTACCTAACCATGAAAAATGCACGTTTCCAGTGGCATGCTGAGCACCAGGCTGCTTTCGACGAGTTAAAGTGTTGTCTCATCTCAGCCCCCATTCTTGGATAGCCAAGAATAGGGACTGCCTGGACTGCGGTGAAATGATACTCGACACTGATGCGAGTGACACCGGCATTGGTGCTGTACTGTCGCAGATGCAGGAGGGTGTGGAACGAGTGTTGGCTTATGGCAGTCGCAAGTTGGCAATGCCTGAACAAAACTACTGCACAACAAGACGTGAACTTCTGGCCATAGTGGATTTCACATCCCATTTCCGCCAGTATCTCCTCAGCCGGCCGTCCAAGGTCAGCAGTCTGCGCTGGCTGACCAAAATGAGAGAGCCAGAAGGACAGTTAGCTCGATGGCTTGAGAAGCTGGCTGAATATGAGTTCGAGATTATCCACTGCCCGGGTCGACAGCACACCAATGCTGACAGCCTCTCCAGGAGACCCTGCCGCCAGTCCTGCCCATGTAAAGTGCCAAACTTTTCCACATCACCCAAAACCTTCAACCATCAGGCTGTCCAGTGTGATTTGAACTCTGAAACCAGTTCCTTGTTGCTGAGTACAGTGGGGGTAGAGGACCGACCACCTACCACAGTAGTTTGTCTAGTGGAGGTAAGTCAAAACACCCTCACATCATATATAGAGACTTTAGACCAAAACACTTCCACTGATACAGACAAACTTTATCAGAATGTTCATACTGATGGATGCACTGTGATATTGACTGAAAAAATATACGTGGCTAAGACTCTTGACACAGCTTCTTTGTTTCATGGTTGGACCATGGGGGAGCTGAGCCAGGCCCAGGATGCTGATGTAGACATTGCACCCATATGCAACTGGATGAAGGCCAGTGATAAACGCCCCCCATGGTCTGTTGTTTCACCATGCAGCCCAGCCACTAAGACATACTGGACTCAATGGAAATTACTCTACTTCAGAGATGGAATTCTGGACCGTCGATTCTATTGCCTCGATGACACCCAATTCTACCCACAAATTGTACTGCCACGTAAACTACAACTTGACGTGATGAGGCAAATGCATGAGGGGCCAGTGGGTGGACATTTTGGTGTAGAGCGGAGCAATTTGAGAACATTTTGCAGCATTTTGGTGTAGAGCAAACACTGTCACTGGGTCCTGAATCAGGGCCAACACTGGGAATGTACCGAGGTTCCACCACCAACCTTGGAGGAGGACTCGGCGGACTGTGACCTGGATCTGCAGGGTTTGTTCTCTGATACAACCAGCCAGTTGGTTGTTTGCTACTGCCTACCCCAACTGCAGCAGATTCCCATCCGGGTGTGTTTGTTCCATCCTCCCCTTCCCATGTCAATCATGAGGATGGTGGGGGTGCGGTGGGATATTCACCTCCTTTGGGCCCACCGGTTCCGCGGTCTAGGCGTCGGCTTAGAGCACTGGACTGGTACGGTACATGGGTAGTTCCAAGTAGAATGGACTCAGTTTAAGGTTCCAGCTGTTTCGGTGTCCTGCTAAGTTCTCTAAAATTGTTCAACAATGCCACAGGTGCCTGTTTTCTTTATTACTGTTCAGTTGTTCAAACTGCTAAGTCAATTTGGCTGAAGAGCAACCGTGTTTTTCTGTATGTTTTTGTACCTGATAGATTTCAGTTAGTTTCCTGCCTGGTCGTCATAGATTCCGCTGAGTAATTTCTTTCCTCCCCTATGGAAATTTATATAGCAAAGGATAAATTGGTCGAAGTCTGGAGTCCACCGGAGGTCCCTGGGCTTATGGTTTAACACACCTTAAAAATGAGCTAATTAGTTTGATGCCATAACTCACCTACATGTAATTATGATTGACACAGTTATCTCTAGTTAGCTATAGGGATTGTGTATCAGTTTTTTACATTGTAAGACTGGAGTGGAATTATTGTTTAATTGCCATCCAGAGAGGGGGTAGTGTTGCAGAAACTGCCTCTGTTCAACATGATGAATGGCTCAGTGAGTGGTGTGTGTGTTGCGTGTGGGAGTAAAAATCAAGGAAAGATGTGTGTCATCCGTCCGCCGGCCAGAGGAGGGCGCTACGTGCTCATAATCTGCACGTGTGGATGAGAGCGAGAGGTGACGGTGTGTGCGTGTTGAGTAACGTGAACGGCAAATTGAAACGCGTCTGTAAGAAAGTCTGGTTGTGCACCTGTTGGCTGCAATTATTATAATAAAATTATAATAAAATTATAATAATAATTATAATTAAAATTATAATAAAATTATAATAAAATTATA
>JBBPBX010063525.1:0-11047 GCA_038048925.1 Garcialebias charrua | reverse complement strand
TATATATATATATATATATATGTGTGTGTGTATATATGTATGTATGTATTTATGTATGTATGTAGATATGTATGTATATATGTATGTTTATATATATATCAGTGTTTCCCCTAGTTAACTTGCCATGACGGGGTGCTCATCATCCATGATTTTTGTTGACGGGGGTACGGACACGTCTGAGTGCAGCTTGTAGGGGCAGGGGGCATTCAGCACGAGGGAAGAGGCAACGTGAGTGCTCCTTTTAGCTTTTTAGCTAGAGAGCCTGTATTTCGTGCTGCTAGCTTAGTGCTATGCCAGTGCTGGGTGGGTGGGGGTTCAAGTTTGGTTTGGTAGGCGGGGTGGGGTGCTCAGTTCTGTTGACGGGGTGGCGCACCCCGCTTGTATAATGGTAGGGGAAACACTGTATATATATATATATATATATATATATATATATATATATATATATGTATATATATATATATATATATATATATATATATTATATATACAAGCCCAAAACCAGAAAAGTTGGCACGTTGTGGAAATCGCAAATAAAAACAGAATACAATGACTTGCAAATCTTTTTCAACCTATATTCAATTGAACACACTGCAAAGACCACATACTTAACGTTCGAACTGGTAAACTTTGTTATTTTTTGCAATTATTAGCTCATTTGGAATTTGATGCCTGCAACATGTTTCAAAAAAGCTGGCACAAGTGACAAAGAAGACAGAGAAATTTGAGGAATGCTCATCAAACACTTATTTGGAATATCCCACAGGTGAACATGCAAATTGGGAACAGGTGGGTGCCATGATTGGGTATAAAAGCAGCTTCCTTGACATGCTCAGTCATCCACATAGAAGGATGGGGCGAGGGTCACCACTCTGTGAACAAATGCGTGGGCAAATTGTCGAACAGTTCAAGAACAACTTTTCTCAACGAGCTATTGCAAGGAATTTAGGAATTTCACCATCTACGGTCCGTAATATCATCAAAAGGTTCAGAGAATCTGGAGAAATCACTACACGTAAGGGGCAAGGCCGAAAACCAACATTGAATGCCCGTGACCTTCGATCCCTCAGGCGGTACTGCATCAAAAACCGACATCAGTGTGTAAAAGATATCACCACATGGGCTCAGGAATACTTCAGAAAACCACTGTCAGTAACTACAGTTCGTCGCTACATCTGTAAGTGCAAGTTAAAGCTCTACTATGCAAAGCAAAAGCCATTCATCAACAAGATCCAGAAACGCCGCCGGCTTTGCTGGGCCCGAGCACATCTGAGATGGACTGATGCAAAGTGGAAAAGTGTTCTGTGGTCTGATGAGTCCACATTTCAAATTGTCTTTGGAAACTGTGGACGTCGTGTCTTACGGACCAAAGAGGAAAAGAACCATCAGGACTGTTATAGGCGCAAAGTTCAAAAGCCAGCATCTGTGATGGTATGGGGGTGCATTAGTGCCCAAGGCATGGGTAACTTACACATCTGTGAAGGCACCATTAATGCTGAAAGGTACATACAGGTTTTGGAGCAACATATGCTGCCATCCAAGCGACGTCTTTTTCATGGACGCCCCAGCTTATTTCAGCAAGACAATGCCAAGCCACATTCTGCACGTGTTACAACAGCGTGGCTTCGTAGCAAAAGAGTGCGGGTCCTCCCCTGGCCTGCCTGCAGTCCAGACCTGTCCCCCATTGAAAATGTGTGGCGCATTATGAAACGTAAAATACGACAACGGAGACCCCGGACTGTTGAACAACTTAAGCTGTACATCAAGCAAGAATGGGGAAGAATTCCACCTGAAAAGCTTCAAAAATTGGTCTCCTCAGTTCCCAAACGTTTACTGAGTGTTGTTAAAAGGAAAGGCGATGTAACACAGTGGTAAATATGTCCCTGTGCCAACTTTTTTGCAATGTGTTGCTGCCATTGAATTCTAAGTTAATGGTTATTTGCAAAACAAAATAAAGTTTCTCCGTTCGAACATTAAATATATTGTCTTTGCATTCTATTCAGTTGAATATGGGTTGAAAAAGATTTGCAAGTCATTGTATTCTGTTTTTATTTGCGATTTGCACAACGTGCCAACTTTTCTGGTTTTGGGCTTGTATATATAAAACATAAAAAAACTTTTTTTTAATTTATTTTTTTATAAATGAATACATGTACAGTACTGTACAGTCACCAAGCACTTAGCCTATCCTAACACAGTTTTTAAAGATGAAGGAGTGAGTTGAATTGTCTCCCTTTCACATAAAGTGAAAGTGAAAGTAGCTCCCTTTTTGTGAATGGAGCCTGCTGGGGAGGAGGGAGACAATTCAACTGACTCCTTAACTTTGTTAGGATAGGCTAAGTGCTTGGTGACTGTAGAGTACTGTACATTTATCTATTTATAAATAAATAAAATAAAAAAATAAATATATATACTGTACAGTATATTTTTAATAAATACAGTAGATAAATGTACAGTACTGTACAGTCACCAAGCACTTAGCCTATCCTAACACAGTTTTTAAAGATGAAGGAATGAGTTGAATTGTCTCCCTTTCACATAAAGTGAAAGTAGCTCCCTTTATGTGAATGAAGCCTGCTGGGGAGGAGGGAAACAATTCAACTCACTCCATAAAGCTGCAGTCTGCAGTTTCTGTAGTGCAGTCTGTAAGTTTTCTAAAAAATATACTTTTAACATATTTCATCACTCTGTCACTATCTCCTGACAGACTGATGTTTGACAAAGTAATCTCTGAAAAAAACTATAGTCCCCTTGCTTCTCCAGGTGGTAAATAAGCATTTCTAAAAAGCCACAGTGACCCGCCGTTAACCAGCCAATAAAAACAGAGCTTCTCACGCTCCTAACCCCCCCCCCCAGCCCCCGCGGCCGCGCAGGTTCTCGTTGAAATAATTGCAAAGCGATGCAAAACTGTTTTGTATGTGACACAAATGTATTAAATTCCCCTTCTTCATCCCTGATCTAGACTTTTCTTTTGTTTGTTTTTTGCCAAAAGTCAAGTGATCGCTTCCTCCTCCACTGACTGAAATGAGTAAATGAATGAATTTGTCACGAGCGAATTAAACTCGGGTTCAACGTGGCTGCGCGAGGCTCTGCAGATTTCCTGGTGTTCTGGTGTGCTGGACCAGCGCTCCCTGTTTTTATTTTATTTTTTAGAACGTTTTATTAACATATAACCACAGAACTTCGCTCTGTCACTTCGCTCTGTCGCGGCTGCCACAGGACATGTAGTGGAGGCGGAGCTAAGAAGGCGGAGCTAAGAAGGCAGAGCAGTGAGAGCAAGGGGGAGCAGAGCCATATATGGCTCTGAGTGGGGAGGGACCAGAATGCTTTCCCTGTAGAAAATTTTCCTAAGTGCTGCGTTCTACAAAAACTGCATAGTGCAGCTTTAACTGTGTTAGGATAGGCTAAATGCTTGGTGACTGTACAGTACTGTACATTTATCTATTTATAAATAATAATAAATAAATAAATATATATGTATATATATTTTTAATAAATAGATAAATGTACAGTACTGTACAGTCACCAAGCACTTAGCCTATCCTAATACAGTTTTTAAAGATGAAGGAGTGAGTTGAATCGTCTCCCTCCTCCCTGCAGGCTCCATTCCCATTGTAGGATATTTAAGGGGTCAGTATTAAACTGACACACTTTACCTTATTAAGTCAAAGTCAAAGTCAGCTTTATTGTCAGAACTGCAATATGTACAGGACATACACAGGATTGAAATTGCGTTTCTCTCAGTCCCTCGGTGCAACAGTAACCATTTAAACACTAAAACACTGAAACATTTAATAAACATAAGCATAAAATAGTAAAAGTGTAACACTGTCCTGAGTTTTTGCATAGTAGTATAAAAAGTATATCTATAAAATAAACTGAAGGTTCTAGCATTGACATTTGCAAAGAGTGACAAAGCAGCATATGAGTTAATGTACACAGTATATGTATGAGGTAGTTGATGTTGGTATAGAGGCAAAAGTGGCATATGCAGTAAGGCACATAAGGCACATTGGGCATCTTTAAATAAGGCTAGTCAGAGAATGCTGTATATGTATCAGCAGTAGTGTAGATATAAAAGTAGTGTAAATGTAAACAGTATTAATAAATGTAAACAGTATTAATAAATGTAAAGCAGTAGTAATACATGTAAACAGTATTAATAAATGTAAACAGTGAATGTAAACAGTAGTATGTAAACAGTGAATGTAAACAGTAGTATGACTATAGGCAGTGATGTAATACAAACATTAGTGCAAATATGAGAAGTAGTGCAAACTGAATGAGCACATGACCGAGAGTTTAGTGAATAACCCGTTTGATGACACAGAGTCCAGTGTTAAAAACTTTGTGTTGAGTGGTAATGTGTGAGAAAGTTTTTTGTGTTAAGGCAGTTCAAATGGGAGGGGAGGCAGAGCAGGCAGAGTGTTTAGCATTCTGACTGCCTGATGAACAGAGCTGTCTCTCAGTCTGCTGGTTCGAGCCTGGAGACTCCTCAGTCTCCTCCCTGATGGCAGCAGTCTGAAGCAGCTGTGTAGTGGGTGTGTGGGATCACCTGCCATGCAGAGGGCTTTCCGAGTGAGGCGTTTGCTGTGTAAGTCCTGCAGTGAGGGGAAGGAGGTGCCGACGATCTTCTCAGCTGCTCTCACGATGCGCTGGAGGCTCTTGCGGCAGGATGCAGTACATGCACCAAACCACACAGTGATGCAGCTGGTCAGGACACTTTCTATGGCACCTCTGTAGAAGGTGCACATGATGGGGGTTGAAGCTCCAGCCCTTTTCAGCTTGCGGAGAAAGTAGAGGCGCTGGTGAGCCTTCTTGGCCAGTGATGCAGTGTTCCTGCTCCAGGACAGGTCCTCTGAGACGTGCACTCCCAGGAACTTGGTGCTGTCTACTCTCTCCACTGCGGTGCTGTTGATGGTCAGAGGGGCATGTTGTGCATCCCTCTTCCTGAAGTCCACAACAATCTCCTTTGTCTTCTCCACGTTGAGAGTGAGATTGTTGTGTCCGCACCACAAGGCCAGGCGGCTCACCTCGTTCCTGTAGTCCGTCTCATCGTTGTTGCTGATGAGACCTACCACTGTTGTGTCGTCCGCAAACTTGATGAAGTGGTTGGAGCTGTACGATGGTGTGCAGTCGTGTGTTAGCAGGGTGAATAGAAGGGGGCTCAGCACACATCCTTGTGGGGCCCCTGTGTTCAATGTGATGGTGCTAGATGTGTTACTCCCGATCCGTACTGTCTGTGGTCTCCCGGTCAGGAAGTCTAGCAGCCAGTTACACATTGAGGTGTTCAGCCCCAGACTGTCCAGTTTAAGGATGAGCTGTTGGGGGATGATGGTGTTGAATGCCGAGCTGAAGTCGATGAACAGCATTCTAACATAAGAGTCCTTCGTGTCCAGATGTGTGAGAGCTGTGTGGAGGGCAGAGGAGATGGCATCGTCGGTTGAGCGATTAGGTCGGTATGCAAATTGGAAGGGATCCAGGGAGGCAGGGAGGACAGATGTGATGCTTTTCATGACTAGCCGTTCAAAGCACTTCATCAGGATGGGGGTGAGTGCTACTGGGCGATAGTCATTGAGGCATGCGGGCGTTGCCTTCTTTGGGACAGGGATGATGGTGGTGGCTTTGAAACAGGTGGGGACGATGGCCTGGCTCAGTGAGATGTTAAAGATGTCCGTGAAGACCGCTGCGAGTTCCCCTGCACAGTCCTTCAGCACACGACCAGGTATGTTGTCAGGACCAGAGGCCTTCCGGGCGTTAATCTTGATGAATGATCGCCTTACGCTGTCTGAGGACAGCGCCAGCACCTGGCCATCAGGAGAGGGGGGGAGTTTATGTGCAGGTGTGCTGTTACTTGCCTCAAACCGAGCAAAGAACTCATTCAGTTCATTCAGCGTAGAGGTTGAGCTGTCACAGGTCTGGGGGGATGGTTTGTAGTTTGTGATGGTCTGTATTCCCTGCCACAGACTGCGTGTATCCTTGCTGTCCTTGAAACGGTGAGCTATTTTCCTGGAATACTGCTTCTTGGCCTTTCTGATGCCCCGGGCCAGGTTCTTTCTGGCTGCCCTCAGGCCCACCTGATCTCCCGCTTTGAAGGCAGCATTCCTGGCTTTCAGGAGTCTGTGAACCTCAGCTGTCAGCCATGGCTTCTGATTAGCCCGAACAGTGATGGTTTTGAGGTTGGTTACATCATCAATGCACTTGGTGATGTATGAACATACAGTGTCTGAGTACTCCTGGAGACATGTGTTGTTGTTTGTGGTAGCAGCTTCTTTGAACATACCCCAATCTGTGGTGTCAAAACAGTCCTGGAGTGCCTCTGAAGACCCCTCTGGCCACACTCGTATCTGCTTGCGGACTGGTTTTGTGACTTTCACCAGCGGCCTGTATGCTGGCTTTAGCATAACACAGATATGGTCAGAAGCACCAATGTGGGGGAGGGGGAGGGCTCTGTAGGCATTTTTCATGGTGGTGTAAACTTGGTCCAGTGTGTTGTTTCCTCTTGTTGCAAAGTTTATGTTTCTGTATGTTTTTGGAAATACACTCTTTAAATCTACTTGGTTGAAATCACCAGCCGTGATGAGAAAAGCATCAGGGTGGGCTGTTTGCTGCTCACTGATGTGCAGATATAGTTCATTCAGTGCCTCACATCTAACTTTGCTGTTGGAGCTTGGAGGAATATATACAACAACAATCATAACAACTGTAAATTCCCTCGGTAAATAGAACGGTCTGCATTTAATAGTCATAAACTCCACTAAAGGTGAGCAATGTTTGTGGACCACAGCCGCATCCAGACACCATGCGTTTTTGATATAAACACACAGCCCCCCTCCGCGTCTCTTACCTCCCTCGAGGGTTCGGTCCGCTCTGTAGCATGTTAGCCTCTCGAGCTGAATGACATGGTCTGGAACGTTGCTGTTAAGCCACGTATCCGTGAATACAAACACACAACAGTCTCTCACAGTCTTTTGTGTCGTTCGTAGCAGGTGAATATAATCCAATTTATTGTCCAAGGAGCGTACGTTAGCCAAAACCATGGATGGAATAGCCGACTTGTGTGGGCTAGCTGCTAGCCTAGCTCTGATACCTCTGCGCTTACCCCGCTTCTGTTTCCTGTCACGCCGCTTGTGGCACTTCCACTGCGGGTGCGATGAAGGGAGGCTCGGTGCTGGCTTCCAGAGCAGGCCCATCCATCCATCCATCTTCTTCCGCTTATCCGGGGTCGGGTCGCGGGGGTAGCAGCCTAAGTAGGGAGGCCCAGACTTCCCTCTCCCCAGCCACTTGGAGCAGCTCCTCTGGGGGAATCCCAAGGCGTTCCCAGGCCAGCCGAGAAACATAGTCCCTCCAGCGTGTCCTGGGTCTTCCTCTGGGTCTCCTCCCGGTGGGACATGCCCGGAACACCTCACCAGGGAGGCGTCCAGGAGGCATCCTAACCAGATGCCCGAGCCACCTCAACTGGCTCCTCTCGAGCAGGCCCTGTCATGTTAATTACTAATTCAGATTGAATGGTATTTTACGGATTCTTTTCTTTTTCAGTTACCCAATATTTCTGTGATCATTTATGATAGATGGAACCATAAAGCTATTAACACTAGAAGTCCCAGGATTTTCGACCTTCCCCCAGAAGTCCTGAAAGAGGGTCAAAAGACCCTTAGTCCAAACCAACCATTAGTGGGACATTAGTGGGTCCACATTAGTGGGCCATTAACTGCCTTTTGTTTTAAATATGCGTGCACACAACTCAGACACCCCTACCACATTAGACTGCACAAACTGCATTCCAATGTTTCCATCAGGTAAGTAAGACTCTGCTTGCACTTCCCCCCTTAGTCAGAAGAGAGGCCCTGACCTGAATTCACACATAACAGACCCTGAAGTTATCTCACAGTTGAACATTTTGGGACATCCACTGAACGGAAAGCTTTGTCTGCTCCAGAACAATTTTATGCATAAAATTGTCTTATTCTGCTGTGCTGACTATCCTGTAACTTTGATGTTCTGTCAAATAAATTATTTTGCTTACAAGTACTGTCTCTCTCCTTGTCCTTGGCCTTGTATATACGGTGCGTGCCGGCACATGCAGGTGGCCCATTGCTATGTTCTAAAACATGCTTGACCTATTGTTGTCCATCACCTGACGGACAAACACAGGTCACATGACATGAAGTCAACTGACGGGCCGACATAGGTCACACGACATGAGGTCAACTGACAGACTGACACAGGTCACATGACATGAGGTCAACTGATGGACCGACAAAGGTCACATGACCTGAGGTCAAGTGACGGACCAACACAGGTCACATGACCTGAGGTCAAGTGACAGACCAACACAGGTCACACGACATGAAGTCAACTGACAGACCGACACAGGTCACATGACATGAGATCAAGTGACGGACTAACACAGGTCACATTACCTGAGGTCAAGTGACGGACCAACACAGGTCACATGACCTGAGGTCAACTGACAAAACGACACAAGTCACATGACATGAAGTCAACTGACGGACCGACATTGGTCATACGACATGAGGTCAACTGACGGACCAACACGGGTCACTTGACCTGAGGTCAACTGACGGACCGACATAGGTCACATAACATGAAGTCAACTGATGGAACGACACTGGTCACTCGACATGAGTTCAACTGACGGACCGACACAGGTCACACGGCATGAGGTCAACTGACGTACCGACACAGGTCACACGGCATGAGGTCAACTGACGTACCGACACAGGTCACATGACCTGAGGTCAACTGACGACCGACACAGGTCACATGACCTGAGGTCAACTGACTGACCGACACAGGTCACATGACCTGAGGTCAACTGACGGACCGACATAGGTCACACGACATGAAGTCAACTGATGGACCGACACTGGTCACTCGACATGAGGTCAACTGACGGACCGACACAGGTCACACGGCATGAGGTCAACTGACGTACCGACATAGGTCACATGACCTGAGGTCAACTGACGGACCGACACAGGTCACATGACCTGAGGTCAACTGACTGACCGACACAGGTCACATGACCTGAGGTCAAGTGACGGACTGACACAGGTCACATGACCTGAGGTGAACTGACGGACCAACACAGGTCACATGACCTGAGGTCAAGTGACGGACCAACACAGGTCACATGACCTGAGGTCAAGTGACGGACCAGCACAGGTCACACAACATGAAGTCAAGTGACGGACCAACACAGGTAACATGACCTGAGGTCAACTGACAAAATGACACAGGTCACAGGACATAAAGTCAACTGACGGACTGACACAGGTCACACGGCATGAGGTCAACTGACATACAAACACAGGTCACATGACCTAAGGTCAACTGACACAACGACACAGGTCACATGACATGAAGTCAACTGACGGACCGACATAGGTCACACGACATGAGGTCAACTGACAGACTGACACAGGTCACATGACATGAGGTCAGGTCACATGACCTGAGGTCAAGTGACGGACCAACACAGGTCACATGACCTGAGGTCAAGTGACAGACCAACACAGGTCACACGACATGAAGTCAACTGACAGACCGACACAGGTCACATGACATGAGATCAAGTGACGGACTAACACAGGTCACATTACCTGAGGTCAAGTGACGGACCAACAAGGTCACATGACCTGAGGTCAACTGACAAAACGACACAAGTCACATGACATGAAGTCAACTGACAGACCGACATTGGTCATACGACATGAGGTCAACTGACGGACCAACACGGGTCACTTGACCTGAGGTCAACTGACGGACCGACATAGGTCACATAACATGAAGTCAACTGATGGAACGAAACTGGTCACTAGACATGAGTTCAACTGACGGACCGACATAGGTCACACGGCATGAGGTCAACTGACGTACTGACACAGGTCACACGGCATGAGGTCAACTGACGTACCGACACAGGTCACATGACCTAAGGTCAACTGACGACCGACAAAGGTCACATGACCTGAGGTCAACTGACTGACCGACACAGGTCACATGACCTAAGGTCAACTGACGGACAGACATAGGTCACACGACATGAAGTCAACTGATGGACCGACAATGGTCACTCGACATGAGGTCAACTGACGGACCGACACAGGTCACACGGCATGAGGTCAACTGACGTACCGACATAGGTCACATGACCTGAGGTCAACTGACGGACCGACACAGGTCACATGACCTGAGGTCAACTGACTGACCGACACAGGTCACATGACCTGAGGTCAACTGACTGACCGACACAGGTCACATGACCTGAGGTCAACTGACGGACCGACATAGGTCACACGACATGAAGTCAACTGATGGACCGACACTGGTCACTCGACATGAGGTCAACTGACGGACCGACACAGGTCACACGGCATGAGGTCAACTGACGTACCGACACAGGTCACATGACCTGAGGTCAACTGACGGACCGACACAGGTCACATGACCTGAGGTCAAGTGACGGACTGACACAGGTCACATGACCTGAGGTGAACTGACGGACCAACACAGGTCACATGACCTGAGGTCAACTGACGGACCAACACAGGTCACATGACCTGAGGTCAACTGACGGACCGACACAGGTCACATGACCTGAGGTCAAGTGACGGACCAACACAGGTCACATGACCTGAGGTCAAGTGACGGACCAACACAGGTCACACGACATGAAGTCAACTGACAGACAGGTCACATGACATGAGGTCAACTGACGGACCAACACAGGTCACATGACCTGAGGTCAAGTGACGGACCAACACAGGTCACATGACCTGAGGTCAACTGACAAAACGACACAGGTCACATGACCTGAGGTCAACTGACTGACCGACACAGGTCACATGACCTGAGGTCAAGTGACGGACTGACACAGGTCACATGACCTGAGGTGAACTGACGGACCAACACAGGTCACATGACCTGAGGTCAAGTGACGGACCAACACAGGTCACATGACCTGAGGTCAAGTGACGGACCAGCACAGGTCACACAACATGAAGTCAACTGACGGACCAAC
>JBBPBX010063521.1:0-14263 GCA_038048925.1 Garcialebias charrua | reverse complement strand
TATATATATATATATACACACACACAGAGAGTCCCCGACTTACGAACGAGTTCCGGACCTAAGGACCGCTCATAACCCGATTTTGACGTAAGTCGGAACCCATAGCACGTGCGTTCGCAAGTCCGGATTTCCGTTCGTAAGTCGGAAAATATATGCTAGCGCTACGCTAAACACCTGTTTTTCAACACAAACGTACACATTGGTTCATCAACATGCACAGAACTTTGTTTACAAACGGTTAGCTAACACACTTTCATCTAAAAACACCTAAAAACATATACAGTGCTGTATTTAATGTACAACTGTACTGTTCATAGGTCAGTTCATAAGTCCGAATTGCCGTAGGTCGAGGGCACCGTAACTCGAGGAATCCCTGTACAAGGAGTCCTCGAGTTACAGCGCCCTCGACCGGAGACAGGGAGCCGAGGGGCGGCGGCCGGGAGCTCGCCTTGATGTCTATCTGGCAGCTCAGATATTGGATGGACACCGAGCTAACATGCTAAATCACGGACAAACAGCTGCGGCAGCCTTGGAGGGGCTAACGCTAATGGGCACAGCTAATGGCGGGGCTAACATGCTAACGCGGCGCAGCTTATTTTGGATGGACACCGCGGAGAAACGACTTTCAGTATGTTATTCGCTCTTTTTCTGGCTCCAAATGTATGGAGTTAACATGCTAACAGTCCTTCCTGTAAACAGTTTGGACCACGTGAAGCAGCATGAATTGAATGAACAACATGAATGAACTGATTGTTCCAAGATGGCGCCCATGTACATGGCTACGTATCCACCTTTCCTGTTGGTGTTCGGAGTTTTTGTGTTTTGTTCGTTTTGCATTGGAGACATAAATACACTTCTGGTTTATGATCGGAAGCAGCTTCTGGATTTATGTTTTGCTGCCGCAGAAGTCGCTGATTTGGGCCCGTATGAGCGTACCTCGGGGAGACCCCCTCTGCCCCCGTTGCTCGGTGACAAGCTACCCGTTTACCTCCATTGCTCTCCCCACCTACTTGCATGGAGAAATCGATCGAGACGGAGGAGGAAGCGTTGCTCACGCGCTGGCCGGCTAGTGAAGCTCAAAGCCCTGCGTGTTGCTTCGTTGTCTTCAGCTGATGGTCTGGATTCTCATTGCCAGATTCTCGCGTGCACGGACCAGGAAAACAAATGGGATTTGCAGCTGGAGCAGTTCTCTGTGGGAAGCGAGCCACTGGCGCGCGCGCTCTCCCACTAGCTGCTGGCTCATCAGCTGCTAATTCGGATTACATCAAGATCTGTGTTGTCAACGCAAGATCTGTTTGCAACAAAACTTTCATTCTCAGGGATTACTTTGAAGATCAGGACTTGGACTTTTTCTGCATCCCAGAGTCGTGGATGTTGCCGAGTGAGTCCAGCGCATTGATGGAAATAATACCACCAAACTGTTCGTATTTTAACGACCCACGGCCAACAGGTCGTGGTGGTGGGTTATTAACAATATTCAAATCGACTTTTAACTGTAAACAACTGCCCATCACAGTCTCCTGCTCCAGTTTTGAACTGATTGTTTTAGAACTAGGCCATTCACCTGTAACTTTATGTGCTTTGGTCTATCAGCCACCCCGTTCTAAGAACTTCATCAGCGAGTTTTCTGATATTCTGGCTGAAATTACAGCTAAATATGCTCGGGTCGTTATTTTAGGTGACTTCAACTTGCATGTGTGTTGTCCTGAGAAGCCCATGGTTAAGGACTTTTTAGATTTATTGGACTCATTAAATTTAACACAACACGTGAACTCTCCCACTCAACAGCACAGACATTTACTGGATCTTGTTTTAACATGTGATGTGACTGTTTCAAACCTTGTAATAGGAGACAATGTGTTTTCAGACAACAGGCCAGTCCGGTTTCAGTTCACCCTCCCACATGTAACTCCTAAGACTCGCATTCCTGCACGTAAAGGCCGGAGTTTTAACAATTTAACTGCCGCAAGTTTCACTGAGGTTTACAACAATGACATGTTAATTCAGCCCCAGGGTTCCTCTCCAGCACTTAGGAGCTGACATCCCAGTTTAACTCTGTTTGTTTGAAGGCTCTGGATCAAGTAGCTCCTATTAAATCTAGGAGACCAAAACTCAGAGCATAACCGTGGCTGAATGACGTGACCAGAGCCGTTAGGCAACAATGTAGGAGGGCGGCGAGAAAATGGAAAAAAGACATACTGTAGGTCTCTTTTCAAATGGTAAAGGAGAGCTGGCGTCAATATCAGAAAGCAGAAAAGACTGCAAAATCCCAATACTTCTCTGATATCATTGCTTCAAACTCTCGCAATCCTCGAGTTCTGTCCTCCACCCTAAACTCTGTCCTCCACCTCACTGAACAATCACCCTTGGAAGCCTCGACTGAGCTGTGCGAGAACTTTCAACATTTCTTTTTGGATAAAATTGCGACCACCTGGGCTCTCATTTCTCCTCCAACTCATGATCTATCCATTCCACCTCAATCTGTTGCTGTATTTGACTATTTTGAACCAGTCTCTCTGTCCTCTCTAGAGCAGGTCATGTGCAACCTGAAACCATCTGGTTCCCCCTTTGATGTGGTCCCCCCTTGGCTACTAAAGGAGGTTTTTCCCACTCTAGGTCCCTCCATTCTCTCTATTGTAAATAGCAGTCTATCCTCGGGTGTGGTGCCAAAAATCATTAAAACATGCTGCTGTTCAACCTCTCTTGAAAAAACCAAACCTCGACCCTTCAGTAATATCCAACTTCAGGCCTGTCTCCAGACTCCCATTTGTATCTAAGCTCCTAGAGAAAATAGTTGAGTCCCAGTTGAAGTGCTTCCTGGAGGATCACGCTATCCCCGAGCTATTCCAATCTGGCTTCAAATCTCTCCACAGCACTGAGACTGCCTTACTGAAGGTTTTTAACGACATCTTCCTATCCACAGACACAGGTGACTCTGTGCTGCTTGTCCTATTGGACCTCTCATCCGCGTTCGACACCATCGACCATGAGATCCTCATTGCTAGGTTGGAGCAGTGGGTGGGCATCACAGGGTCAGCCCTCAATTGGTTCAGATCCTACCTCTCTGACAGATCCTTTTGTGTCTCCATCAATGATTTTAGTTCTGCAGTGGCGGCTCTTAAATGGGGGGTACCGCAGGGGTCCATCCTGGGTCCTCTCTTATTCTCCTTATACCTGCTGCCACTTGGTGCTATTTTCCGGAAACACAACATACCCTTCCACTTCTACGCCGATGACTGTCAAATTTACCTTCCCCTAAGGCAAAATGGAACATGCTCTATTCAGCCTCTGCTCGACTGCCTGGCTGACATCAGGGACTGGATGGCTTTAAATTTCTTAAGTTTCAATGATAAGAAGTCTGAAGCCATACTGTTCCTTCCCAATGACACAACCTCGAACCACTGCATCGACCTTTCTGCTCTACCCCTGTCTGAAAAACAAAAGGTCACAAATCTGGGAGTGATAATGGATCCGTCCATGAAACTCAACAGCCATGTAAATTTGATCGTTAAATCCTGTTTTTTCCAGCTGAGGCGACTGTCCAAGCTGAAGCCCATACTATCCAAAAATAACCTGGAGACAGTAATTCACACATTTATTACATCTAGGCTTGATTACTGCAATTCACTTCTGCTTGGCGTCAGTCAGGCCACCATTGCACGATTACAACTGGTTCAGAATGCAGCAGCCCGATTTTTAACCAGTACATGCAGAAGAGAGCACATTACACCAGTCTTGGCCTCCTTGCACTGGCTACCGGTTCATCTTAGAGACCAGTTCAAAATTCTCTTGTACGTCTACAAATCACTGAACAGCCTCACCCCCGCCTATCTCTCGGATTTGATACACCCATTTGTCCCACCATGTGCTTTGAGGTCAGAAGACCAGGTACTTTTAAGAGTTCCAGTAACTCGCTTGAAACGCAGAGGTGACAGTGCCTTCTCCGTAGCAGGCCCAAGACACTGGAATGAGTTACCTCTACCTGTCAGACAGGCCCCCTCCCTCGCAGTTTTCAAATACCGGTTAAAAACTCACTATTCTGTTGCTTTCAACACCAGCTGATTTGTATTTGATCGTTTTATTTATGATCTGCAATGTTTTTATGTTTTTCGTGTTGTATTTCACTGTATGTGTTGCCTGTTGTTTGTTTGTTTGTCCAGCACTTTGGTGTGGACTTGTTCCTGTTGAAAGTGCTTTACAAATAAATGGTATGGTATGGTATGAAGTTGCGGAGCTTGGACGTGCAAGAGCTAACAAGCAAAAAGACGGAGACAGGCTTGACCAGCTCAAAGTAAGAAATTAACTTTTTTCTTTTTATTTTGTCTCCAAATGTAAAGTACTATATGTGTTTTTGGATAATTATGTAGGGTACTGTGTTAGGATAGGCGAAGTGCTTGATAACTGTTTGTACCGTACATGTATGTGTATAAGTGGCGGCTTGGGTGTACTTCCGACTTACGGCGATTTTCGTGCAACGCACGTCCGCAAGAACGAAACTCTTTCGAAAGTCGGGGACCAGCTGTATACTGTATATATATATATATATATATATATATATATATATATATATACAGGTAGTCCCCGATTTACGAGCGCTCTGAACTACGAGCGTCCGGCTTTACGAGAGCTTCCAGGAACCAAACTACCGACTTGCGAGCTGCCGTTCCGACTTTACGAGAGAACAACATTAGAAAGCGTTGTTCCAAGATACGAGCGAAAATTCCAGAGTTACGAGAATTTACCGTTAGAAACCATTGTTCCGAATAACGAGATGAAAATTCCGTGTTTACGAGAAAACTCCGTTAGAAATCATTGCTCCAAATAACGAGATAAAAATTCCGTGTTTACGAGAAAACTCCGTTAGAAACCATTGTTCCGAATAACGAGATGAAAATTCCGTGTTTACGAGAAAACTCCGTTAGAAACCATTGTTCTGTTTTACGAGAACCGAGTGTTCGTGCCGACGGCTGAATGTCATGTTTCGAAGGGGAGTTTGGGGCAGGAGGTGGAATGTGGGGGGGCGGGGGAGGTGGAGTGGAGGGGGTTGGTTTCGGGGGGGATGGGCGATGGTTGGTTTCGGGTTGGGGGATGGGCGATGGTTGGTTTCGGGTTGGGGGATGGGCGATTTAACCATGCACCTGCACTGGACTTGGACTGGACATGCACACTGCACAAGGCGGGCACGCTGTGGTGGGTGGGGTGGGGGGGTGGGGTATGTTTCGCGTGACAAATGGAAAAGTACAACAGCGGAAGGTTACATAGGCACTACTTTACTGTACCCCCACCCCCAAAAATCAAAGGCGGAGTGATTTCATCAGGTACTACATAAGCGAACAGCGCGAAAGCAGCCGCGTGGGTCTACAGTTTGGCGATTTGAGAGACACAGTTACAGTACACATACAGATATTCATTAGCATTAGCATTAGCTTTGTTAGCATCTTCATTTGAAAGCATGTCTGCAAAGCGAGGAGCTTCTTCTGCTGGTGCGAGCGCTCCTAAAAAGCGTAAGGCCATCACGCTGGAGCAGAAGCTGGACATCATCCAACGAGCGGACAGGGGAGAGTCGACGTCCTCCATCTGCAAAGCTCTGAACCTGGTGAGTACAGTACCACCGTTAGCACGACTCGTAATGGCGGATCGTGAGCGCTTGTTAGCGAGTGTTTTACTGTACACGTGGCTGCGCAGATGAACACTCGTAATGGCGGATCGTGAGCGCTTGTTAGCGAGTGTTTTACTGTACACGTGGCTGCGCAGATGAACACTCGTAATGGCGGATCGTGAGCGCTTGTTAGCGAGTGTTTTACTGTACACGTGGCTGCGCAGATGAACACTCGTAATGGCGGATCGTGAGCGCTTGTTAGCGACTGTACACGTGGCTGCGCAGATGAACACTCGTAATGGCGGATCGTGAGCGCTTGTTAGCGAGTGTTTTACTGTACACGTGGCTGCGCAGATGAAGACACGTAATGGCGGAACATGAGCGCTTCTAGTCGCTGCGCAGATGAACACCGTACTGTAATAAGCACCGTAATAAGCATGCAGCGCACGGCAAGCGTCTGTTAGTTAATGACATTTTATTTTTTATTTTAGGTCAGTTCAACAGTCAGCACCATAAAGGCTGACCGCGAGCGCATTTTAGCTAGCGTGAGAGGAGCTGCCCCAATGAGGTCCACGATGATAACGAAGCAACGCACGGGTGTTATCACAGAGATTGAGCGTCTGATGGGTAAGAAAATTTATTTTTTTATTAACAGTACGTACAGTACACTGTACTGTATTGCGTCTTTTAGATAGTAAATTATTTAAGAAATACCTGGACAGTATTTTTGATACTGTATGCACTGTACAGTTTCATTAATTTTTTTTACCTGAGATGTTTGTTTACAGGTGTGCTTTGTTTACCTGAGATGTTTGTTTACAGGTGTGCTTTGTTTACCTGAGATGTTTGTTTACAGGTGTGCTTTGTTTACCTGAGATGTTTGTTTACAGGTGTGCTTTGTTTACCTGAGATGTTTGTTTACAGGTGTGCTTTGTTTACCTGAGATGTTTGTTTACAGGTGTGCTTTGTTTACCTGAGATGTTTGTTTACAGGTGTGCTTTGTTTACCTGAGATGTTTGTTTACAGGTGTGCTTTGTTTACCTGAGATGTTTGTTTACAGGTGTGCTTTGTTTACCTGAGATGTTTGTTTACAGGTGTGCTTTGTTTACCTGAGATGTTTGTTTACAGGTGTGCTTTGTTTACCTGAGATGTTTGTTTACAGGTGTGCTTTGTTTACCTGAGATGTTTGTTTACAGGTGTGCTTTGTTTACCTGAGATGTTTGTTTACAGGTGTGCTTTGTTTACCTGAGATGTTTGTTTACAGGTGTGCTTTGTTTACCTGAGATGTTTGTTTACAGGTGTGCTTTGTTTACCTGAGATGTTTGTTTACAGGTGTGCTTTGTTTACCTGAGATGTTTGTTTACAGGTGTGCTTTGTTTACCTGAGATGTTTGTTTACAGGTGTGCTTTGTTTACCTGAGATGTTTGTTTACAGGTGTGCTTTGTTTACCTGAGATGTTTGTTTACAGGTGTGCTTTGTTTACCTGAGATGTTTGTTTACAGGTGTGTTTGTTTACCTGATGTTTGTTTACAGGTGTGCTTTGTTTACCTGAGATGTTTGTTTACAGGTGTGCTTTGTTTACCTGAGATGTTTAACACACGGTCACAAGACTTTTATTAAAAATAATTTTTATGTTTCTGTAATGTTCAGTACAGTTCATGTTTTAACACACCTGTCTTTTCATGAACAACTTCTAGTCCTTTGGATAGAGGACTGCAACCAGAGGCATATTCCACTGAATCTGATGATGATGCAGGAGAAAGCCCTCAAAATTTACGAGGATATCAAAGCAGAGATGGGGGAGGGCGTGGAGGTGCCCGACTTCCATGCGTCACGGGGGTGGTTTAATCGGTTCCGACAAAGGGCTAATTTGCACAGCATAAAAATCCAAGGTAAGTGAAACATTTCAGCTGTGCTTTAATGTTTAACACGTGTAACATGTGGTTAATCTTGTCCTGTGTGTGTTTTTTTTCACCAGGAGAGGCAGCAGGTGGTGATGCGGCGGCAGCAGCCGCATTCCCAGAGAAACTAGCAGCCATTATAAGGGAGGGGGGATACACACCGCAGCAGGTGTTCAATGTTGATGAGACTGGTCTATTTTGGAAGAGGTTGCCCGGCAGCGGGCCACAAGTGGGGAAAGACAGGATCACGTTGCTGTTCGGAGCGAATGCTGCTGGTGACTGCAAGTTAAAGCCGCTGTTGGTAAACCATTATGAGAACCCCAGGGCCTTACACCGTATGAATAAGAACGAACTGCCGGTGTATTGGGCATCCAACCGTAAGGCCTGGGTTACCCAAGAGGTGTTCTCAAAATGGTTTACCAAACATTTCGTCAAGGACGTACAGTGCTACTGCAAACGACAGCGCATTCGCTTTAACATCCTGTTGTTGTTGGACAATGCACCGGGTCACCCCGCAAATCTGACTGACCTCAACCAAAATGTGAGGGTGGTGTACCTGCCACCCAATACCACCAGTCTCATCCAGCCAATGGACCAGGGGGTGATATCGACCTTCAAGGCCTACTACCTTCAGAGGGTCATCCGCAGTGCTTTGTTGGAAACAGACGACTCTCCAGAGTTCACGTTAAAGGACTTCTGGAAGAAGTACAACCTGCGCCATGCTCTCAGTCACATTGATGAGTCCTGGCATCAGGTGAGGGAGAGCACACTTAACGGTGTGTGGAAAAAGCTCTGTCCACAGTTTTTTGATCCCTCACTTGAGCCCGTGGACTCAATCAGCAGTGTGATTGAGAGTGTGGTGGAGATGAGTAGGAGGATGGAATTGGAGATTGAGGCTGAAGATGTTCGGGAGTTGCTGGCTGAAGAAGGCGAGGAGCTTACGACTGCGGACCTGCAGCAGCTGGAAAGGCAGCCGGTAGAGGAGGAGCAGCAAGAAGAAAGGCCAACCGCTCCGGCCAAGGTCTTCACGAGGCAGGCCTTGGCCAAGATCTTTAAGGAGCAGCAGCACGTCTTGGACCAGTTGGAGGCACTGGACGAGGATGGGGAGAGGTTCGCCAGGGCCTCCCGAGCTGTCCGTGACGGTCTGGCTTGTTACCGGCAGATCCTAGAGGAAAAAAAACAGGAGGCCGCGCAGAGCAGCATGCTGCAGTTCATTACGAGGGGCACTGCAGCCACGGGCACTGCAGCCACGGGCACTGCAGCGACTCTAGGATCTGCTGGAGCAGCAGAAGCAGCAGAGGAAATGCCATCCACCTCTGCTGCTGCACAGCCATCCACCTCTGCTGCTGCAAGCCAGCCGTCAATGGACATCTCCATCTCCAGCTCCAGCTCCAGCTCCAGATCCAGCTCCAGATCCAGCTCACCCTCTCCCCAGTAAACATCCCTCCGTCCTTCCCCTGCACCTGTCCCCAAAGGTAAAGAAATGTTGCATTTATATTTTGATTTTCTGTTTTATTTTATGTTACTTCATCTGTTAACCCACCTGTCTCTGTTCATGTCCACAGACGTCTGCTGCTCCTGCTCCTCCTCCTCCTCCTCTCCACTCCAGTCATTCAGCCAGCCAGCCTCTGCACCCCTCCACAAAGGTAATGAAAACTTGCTTTTACTTTTTGATTTTGTGTTTTGTTTTTATGTTACTTAATCTGTTAACCCACCTGTCTGTGTTCATGTCCACAGACGTCTCCTCCTCTCCAGCCAGCCTCTGCAACACCTACCTTCACTGACCTCCTGCTCATCTCCCCACTAACCTGCACAGCTTCATCATCCAGGTACCGTACAGTACATAATGAAATGTGAATTTAATTTTGCTTTTCTGTTTAGTTTCATGCTACATTTCATCATCCACCTGTGTCTTGTCATGTCCACAGCATCCCTCCAAAGCATTGTGGAAAGGCCGCCCCCTGGTCCAAACATCAGCACACAAACATCACAGTAAGGACAAGTTGTTTTTGGATGTGTTTAATTTATCTGTAAGCACAACACCTTGCTGTCTGTGTGGTTTCATATGTTTCATTACAGTACAGTACAGTACATAATGTTAACTTACAAATTTCTGTTTTCCAACAGTGACACCTGCTGCGTTCCCTCCTCTCCTGGGTGTACTGGCATCACACTGACTGAGGGATTAACCCTCCTGGGTGTACTGGCATCACACTGACTGAGGGATTAACCCTCCTGGGTGTACTGGCATCACACTGACTGAGGGATTAACCCTCCTGGGTGTACTGGCATCACACTGACTGAGGGATTAACCCTCCTGGGTGTACTGGCATCACACTGACTGAGGGATTAACCCTCCTGGGTGTACTGGCATCACACTGACTGAGGGATTAACCCTCCTGGGTGCAATGAAATCACACTGACTGAGGGGATGCTCCATGCCTCCTCCATGCCTCCTCCATGCCTCCTCCATGCCTCCTCCATGCCTCCTCCACCTGGACGCCTGTCTGACCACAGTCTGAACACCCGTGCGCTGCCTCCTCTCCTCCACATGAACGTGAGGCCTTTTCACAACTTGTGCATGTGTGTGTGTGTGGGGGGTGTCATCTCTCTGTGTGTAATGTTCACTTCAACATGTGTGTTGTTTGTGTTCACAGACAGACCAGCTCTCCTGCCTCCAGTGGCATCACTGACCCATGTCAGACACCTGGACGCCTGTCTGACCACAGTCTGAACACCCGTGCGCTGCCTCCTCTCCTCCACATGAACGTGAGGCCTTTTCACAACTTGTGCATGTGTGTGTGTGGGGGGGTGTCATCTCTCTGTGTGTAATGTTCACTTCAACATGTGTGTTGTTTGTGTTCACAGACAGACCAGCTCTCCTGCCTCCAGTGGCATCACTGACCCATGTCAGACACCTGGACGCCTGTCTGACCACAGTCTGAACACCCGTGCGCTGCCTCCTCTCCTCCACATGAACGTGAGGCCTTTTCACAACTTGTGCATGTGTGTGTGTGTGGGGGGGTGTCATCTCTCTGTGTGTAATGTTCACTTCAACATGTGTGTTGTTTGTGTTCACAGACAGACCAGCTCTCCTGCCTCCAGTGGCATCACTGACCCATGTCAGACACCTGGACGCCTGTCTGACCACAGTCTGAACACCCGTGCGCTGCCTCCTCTCCTCCACATGAACGTGAGGCCTTTTCACAACTTGTGCATGTGTGTGTGTGTGGGGGGTGTCATCTCTCTGTGTGTAATGTTCACTTCAACATGTGTGTTGTTTGTGTTCACAGACAGACCAGCTCTCCTGCCTCCAGTGGCATCACTGACCCATGTCAGACACCTGGACGCCTGTCTGACCACAGTCTGAACACCCGTGCGCTGCCTCCTCTCCTCCACATGAACGTGAGGCCTTTTCACAACTTGTGCATGTGTGTGTGTGTGGGGGGTGTCATCTCTCTGTGTGTAATGTTCACTTCAACATGTGTGTTGTTTGTGTTCACAGACAGACCAGCTCTCCTGCCTCCAGTGGCATCACTGACCCATGTCAGACACCTGGACGCCTGTCTGACCACAGTCTGAACACCCGTGCGCTGCCTCCTCTCCTCCACATGAACGTGAGGCCTTTTCACAACTTGTGCATGTGTGTGTGTGTGGGGGGTGTCATCTCTCTGTGTGTAATGTTCACTTCAACATGTGTGTTGTTTGTGTTCACAGACAGACCAGCTCTCCTGCCTCCAGTGGCATCACTGACCCATGTCAGACACCTGGACGCCTGCATACCTTCTGCATCCTCGCATCAGGACCAAACACTTGAACTGAACTCACATCCCTCTGAATGATGCTGCTTGTTCCTGCATCATCCTGCATCCTCCAGCATCCTCCATCACATCAGGACCAAACACTTGAACTGAACTCACATCTTACCTCTGAATGATGCTGCTTGTTCCTGCATCATCCTGCATCCTCCAGCATCCTCCATCACATCAGGACCTCACACCTGCCCTGAACTCATATCTTACGTCGGCTTCTCTGAACTCACATGTTCACATTGATGGTTGCACTGCTGCATAAGCAGTCCCATCTGATCCAGGTTTGAACAGCAACTTTTGACAACCAAAGAGACTACCTTCACTTCAATCAAAGTAAGGGAACTTTCTTTTTTATGCTGTTTCTGTGCTGGCTGGTTCTACCTTTCTAAAGTTCATGGAGTGGACACTACAGTATGGCACTGTTGTTTTTTTAAACATGATGCTTGCTACAGTACATCTTTCTGGAGGATGTCACTTGTTTCTGATGTTTGTTTGCAACATGATGCTGATGGATGTCATGTGTTCATGATGGGTGTGACTTGATTCTGATGGATTTGGCTTGTTCATGGTGGGTGTGAGTTGTTCCAGATGCATTTCACCGGTTTCTGATGGATGTGACACATGGTGTCACATGATGTCATATGGGTGTGACTTGGTTACAGTATTCAATGAAAGTACAGTACAGTACTGTACAGTACTGTACAGTACTGTACTGTACAGTACAGTAGTGCTGGGCAGAAAAGCACGTTTGTACAGTAAAAACTGTACAGGTATGTGTTTATAGATGAATGTGTGGTGTAATGTGCTAGCTAACTGGTTGTAAATAAAGTGTTGTGCATGTTTAAGGATCAGTATGTACGCTTCTTCAGTGTCATGTTGATAAACGGGTGCTTGGCGTCTCGTTAGCGCCCTTTTTCCGATTTGCGAGCGATGTTCCGGTTTAACGAGAGCCACGTGGGTTTGTTCTAATTTTGCGAGCGATGTTCCGGTTTTACGAGAGCCGCGTGGTTTGTTCCAATTTGCGAGCGATGTTCCGGTTTTACGAGAGCCACGTGTTTTGTGGCAACTTGCGAGCGATGTTCCGGCTTTACGAGAGCCACGTGTTTTGTTCCGATTTGCGAGCGAGGTTCCGGTTTAACGAGAGCCGCGTGCGGCCGTTCCAAGTTACGAATTTTCGCTTTACGAGCGCCTCGTTGTAACGGAACTCGCTCGTAAATCGGGGACTACCTGTATATATATATATATATATATATATATATATATATATATATATATATATATATATATATATATATATATATATATATACAGGTAACCCCCGATTTACGAACGAGTTTGGGACCTAAGAACGGTTCGCAGGTCGATCTGTTCGCAGGTCAGACCTTCCGTACCCTCGTCACTCGGGGATGTCCTGTATTTTTTATTTTTTTTTTTGTGGTACCAAGTACTGTACAGTACGTACTTCGCCTATCCTAACACACCTAACACAGTGTAATTAATTAATACAGTACAGTAATAAAAATATAAATTAAATAAAAATATAATTTCTTACTTGGAGGTGGTCAAAGCCGCTGCTGCGTCCCGTGTTAGCTCCCTTGTTAGCTTCTGGAGCTAGCCAGGCCGGAGGTGTTCTCGCGGCGGCCTGGCACCATCGGCGATAAATCTGCAGCTGCCTGGGACATCCACAAAGTTCACAGAGACGTTTCCAGCTCGTAATTAATCCAATATGAAGCCATCCTGGTCACCAGTCTTCCAAACCTGGCTGCCTGCAGCCGTAACTATGACCTAAGATGGCGTCCGGTGTTAGCTTCTGGAGCTAGCCAGGCCAGAGCCTGGCCGGAGGTGTTCCCGCGGCGGCCTGGCACGATCTGCGATAAATCCGCTGCTGCCTTAGACATCCACAAAGTTCACAGAGACGTTTCCAGCTCGTAATTAATCCATATGAAGCCATCCTGGTCACCAGTCTTCGGGCCGGCTCCCGGCAGCTAGCCTAAAATGGCGTCCGGTGTTCTACATGAATTTGTGACCGGAGACCCCAGTGACTGAACCTAAAACGCCGTCCGGTGTTCTACATTAATTTGTGACCGTGTAAACTGAAGACCTACTTCCTGTTGCCCAAGATTGCTCAAAAATGATCAGAAATGATCTTTTTTATCATAATTATTATTTATAAAGCCTTTAAAACAACCATAGCTGCAACAAAGTGATGTACACATGAAATTAAGAACATTTAAACACAAAAAAAAAAAATATATATATATATATATTTTTTTTAATACAGTAATTTCATATTTTTATTAAATATGATATGTTCGTAGGTCCCGTGGTTCGCAGGTCGATGGGGTCGTAGGTCGGGGGTCACCTGTATATATATATATATATATATATATATATCCATCCATCCATCCATCCATCTTCTTCCGCTTATCCGGGGTCGGGTCGCGGGGGTAGCAGCCTAAGTAGGGAGGCCCAGACTTCCCTCTCCCCAGCCACTTGGAGCAGCTCCTCCGGGGGAATCCCAAGGCGTTCCCAGGCCAGCCGAGAAACATAGTCCCTCCAGCGCGTCCTGGGTCTTCCTCTGGGTCTCCTCCCGGTGGGACATGCCCGGAACACCTCACCAGGGAGGCGTCCAGGAGGCATCCTAACCAGATGCCCGAGCCACCTCAACTGGCTCCTCTCGATGTGGAGAAGCAGCGGCTCTACTCCGAGTCCCTCCCGGATGACTGAGCTTCTCACCCTATCTCTAAGGGAGAGTCCAGCCACCCTGCGGAGAAAACTCATTTCAGCCGCTTGTATCCGAGATCTTGTTCTTTCGGTCATAACCCAAAGCTCATGACCATAGATGAGGGTGGGAACGTAGATCGATCGGTAAATTGAGAGCTTTGCCTTTTGACTCAGCTCTCTCTTCACCACGACAGACCGGTACATATATATAATATATATATATAATA
>JBBPBX010063520.1:0-20509 GCA_038048925.1 Garcialebias charrua | reverse complement strand
TTGTGGGTCAATCACTGAAGGTTTGATGTATTAGACGGTTTTCGTGTAGGTGCTATTAGTGTTTCGTTTTTCATGGCGAGATACCTAACTTTGAGGCCAGGCCACGCCCCTTCAGCATATATGAAAATGCGAGGTTTTGATCATTTGTTACTCCTGCATGTCTGAGTGATGAGTCTGCCAAATTTGGTGAGTTTTAGGGTATGATAAAGCCCCCAAAAGACCATTTCATTTTAGCTCCATTCATTTTCAATGGGAAAAAAATGGCCGAAAAGGCTTAATATTTCAAAAAGCGCAACTTGCAGCATTACCAAAAGTCATAGCTGGATTGTCCTGAACGAGCTGAACATTTTGATATATGAATCGTTGAAATGGCACAAATACTCTAGGAGGAGTAGCGTGCCAAAAAACGTACGGACGGAAGATAGTAACTATAACTAGAAAAACCGCATTTCCTGCGAAAATGCACGTGTGAATGCCTTAGCGCCGCTCCGCCCTTCTCGCGGCGACCGCGGGAAGTCGAGCTGGTCCACCCCGAAACACTCTCGTGCCTTTCCCGTACCCGTTCGGCACCCAGTGCGTGCACTCAATTTGGTCCACATTCCAAAATGGCCGCCTTCCCATTTATCGTACAACGTTGATGCCAGAGGGTTTTCTGTGCGTCTTGGTGAATTGGACAAGTGTACCAAATTTCATGATCCTACGTGAAACTAAGGCCAATGCGGAGGGTAGTTTGAAATTTTCTAGGTGGCGCTCTTGAGCCCTTTCTGTTGCAATTTTGGCCACGCCCCCAAAATATGTAATTTTTCACCAGTCCTGACGAGTCTGCCAAATTTGGTGAGTTTTGGGATATGATAAAGCTCCCAAAAGGCCAAACGTATTGTGACGGCGTTACGTCTGATTCGCCACATCGCCACGCCCACATGCTCCACCCAAAACAACCAGTCGTGGAAAGCTTGTTACAGCAACATGTCTTCGGTCACTGGACAGACCGTCACGCTGATTAGGTAACAGGTGTCCGATCGGGATGTTCAATGTACAACTGTACACTTCCTGTTGTGAGGGGGCGTGGCTTAATTATTGTCATGATTTGACCATTCAGTATTGCAGGGGACCGGATGTGGGTCAATCACTGAAGGTTTGATGTATTAGACTGTTTTCGTGTAGGTGCTATTAGTGTTTCGTTTGTGACGGCGTGACGGCTGATTCGCCACATCGCCACGCCCACATGCTCCACCCAAAACGGTCAGTGTTGGAAAGCTTGTTACAGCAACATGTCTTCGGTCACTGGACAGACCGTCCCGCTGATTAGGTAACAGGTGTCCGATCGGGACGTTCAATGTATAACTGTACACTTCCTGTTGTGAGGGGGCGTGGCTTAATTAATGTCATGATTTGACCATTCAGTATTGTAGGGGACCGGTTGTGGGTCAATCACTGAAGGTTTGATGTATTAGACGGTTTTCGTGTAGGTGCTATTAGTGTTTCGTTTTTCATGGCGAGATGCCTAACTTTGAGGCCAGGCCACGCCCCTTCAGCATATATGAAAATGCGAGGTTTTGATCATTTGTTACTCCTGCATGTCTGAGTGATGAGTCTGCCAAATTTGGTGAGTTTTAGGGTATGATAAAGCCCCCAAAAGACCATTTCATTTTAGCTCCATTCATTTTCAATGGGAAAAAAATGGCCGAAAAGGCTAATTATTTCAAAAAGCGCAACTTGCAGCATTACCAAAAGTCATAGCTGGATTGTCCTGAGCGAGCTGAACATTTTGATATATGAATCGTTGAAATGGCACAAAAACTCTAGGAGGAGTAGGACGCCAAAAAACGTACGGATGGAAGATAGTAACATCTATAAAGAATAATAATAACTAGAAAAACCGCATTTCCTGCGAAAATGCACGTGTGAATGCCTTAGCGCCGCTCCGCCCTTCTCGCGGCGATCGCGGGAAGTCGAGCTGGTCCACCCTGAAACACTCTCGTGCCTTTCCCGTACCCTTTCGGCACCCAATGCACGCACCCAATTTGGTCCACATTCCAAAATGGCCGCCTTCCCATTTATCGTACAACGTTGATGCCAGAGGGTTTTCTGTGCGTCTTGGTGAATTGGACAAGCGTACCAAATTTCATGATCCTACGTGAAACTAAGGCCAATGCGGAGGGTAGTTTGAAATTTTCTAGGTGGCGCTCTTGAGCCGTTTCTTTTGAAATTTTGGCCACGCCCCCAAAATATGTAATTGTTCACCAGTCCTGATGAGTCCGCCAATTTTGGTGAGTTTTGGGATATGAAAAAGCCCCCAAAATGCTATTTCATTTTAGCTCCATTCATTTTCAATGGGATAAAAATGGCCGAAAAGGTCGCCTTTCCTTTCATCGCACAACGTTGGTGCCAGAGGGTTTTCTGTGCGCCTTGGTGAATCGGGGAGGTGTACCAAATTTCATGATCCTACGTGAAACTAAGGCCAATGCGGAGGGTAGTTTGAAATATTCTAGGTGGCGCTCTTGAGCCCTTTCTGTTGCAATTTTGGCCACGCCCCCAAAATATGTAATCGTTCACCAGTCCTGACGAGTCTGCCAAATTTGGTGAGTTTTGGGATATGATAAAGCTCCCAAAAGGCCAAACGTATTGTGACGGCGTTACGTCTGATTCGCCACATCGCCACGCCCACATGCTCCACCCAAAACAACCAGTCGTGGAAAGCTTGTTACAGCAACATGTCTTCGGTCACTGGACAGACCGTCACGCTGATTAGGTAACAGGTGTCCGATCGGGATGTTCAATGTACAACTGTACACTTCCTGTTGTGAGGGGGCGTGGCTTAATTATTGTCATGATTTGACCATTCAGTATTGCAGGGGACCGGATGTGGGTCAATCACTGAAGGTTTGATGTATTAGACTGTTTTCGTGTAGGTGCTATTAGTGTTTCGTTTGTGACGGCGTGACGGCTGATTCGCCACATCGCCACGCCCACATGCTCCACCCAAAACGGTCAGTGTTGGAAAGCTTGTTACAGCAACATGTCTTTGGTCACTGGACAGACCGTCCCGCTGATTAGGTAACAGGTGTCCGATCGGGACGTTCAATGTATAACTGTACACTTCCTGTTGTGAGGGGGCGTGGCTTAATTAATGTCATGATTTGACCATTCAGTATTGTAAGGGACCGGTTGTGGGTCAATCACTGAAGGTTTGATGTATTAGACGGTTTTCGTGTAGGTGCTATTAGTGTTTCGTTTTTCATGGCGAGATGCCTAATTTTGAGGCCAGGCCACGCCCCTTCAGCATATATGAAAACGTGAGGTTTTGATCATTTTTTACTCCCCCATGTCTGAGTGATGAGTCTGCCAAATTTGGTGAGATTTAGGATATGATAAAGCCCCCAACATGCCATTTCATTTTAGCTCCATTCATTTTCAATGGGAAAAAAATGGCCGAAAAGGCTAAATAATTCAAAAAGCTAAAGTTGCAGCATTACCAAAAGTCATAGCCGGATTGTCCTGAACGAGCTGGACATTTTGATATATGAATTGTTGAAATGGCACCAAAACTGTGCGAGTAGTTACATGCCAAAAAACGTACGGAATGAAGATAGTAACATCTATAAATATAAACACAATCTCTATAGTGTGAATGCCTTGTTGGCATTCACACAAATATAAACACAATCTCTATAGTGTGAATGCCTTGTTGGCATTCACACAATAAATATAAACACAATCTCTATAGTGTGAATGCCTTGTTGGCATTCACACAACTAGAAAATTTGCATTTCCTGCGAAAATGCACGTGTGAATGCCTTAGCGCCGCTCCGCCCTTCTTGTGGCGCCCGCGGGAAGTCGAGCTAGTTCACCCTGAAACACTCTCGTGCCTTTCCCGTACCCATTGGGCACCCAATGCGTGCACCCAATTTGGTCCACATTCCAAAATGGCCGCCTTCCCATTTATCGTATTACGTTGACGCCAGAGGGTTTTCTGTGCGTCTTGGTGAATTGGACAAGTGTACCAAATTTCATGATCCTACGTGAAACTAAGGCCAATGCGGAGGGTAGTTTGAAATATTCTAGGTGGCGCTCTTGAGCCGTTTCTTTTGCAATTTTGGCCACGCCCCCAAAATATGTAATTTTTCACCAGTCCTGACGAGTCTGCCAAATTTGGTGAGTTTTGGGATATGATAAAGCTCCCAAAAGGCCAAACGTATTGTGACGGCGTTACGTCTGATTCGCCACATCGCCACGCCCACATGCTCCACCCAAAACGGTCAGTGTTGGAAAGCTTGTTAGACCAACATGTCTTCGGTCACTGGACACACCGTCACGCTGATTAGGTAACAGGTGTCCGATCGGGACGTTCAATGTACAACTGTACACTTCCTGTTGTGAGGGGGCGTGGCTTAATTAATGTCATGATTTGACCATTCAGTATTGCAGGGGACCGGATGTGGGTCAATCACTGAAGGTTTGATGTATTATACAGTTTTCGTGTAGGTGCTATTAGTGTTTCGTTTGTGACGGCGTTACGTCTGATTCGCCACATTGCCACGCCCACATGCTCCACCCAAAACGGTCAGTGTTGGAAAGCTTGTTACAGCAACATGTCTTCGGTCACTGGACAGACCGTCACGCTGATTAGGTAACAGGTGTCCGATCGGGATGTTCAATGTACAACTGTACACTTCCTGTTGTGAGGGGGCGTGGCTTAATTATTGTCATGATTTGACCATTCAGTATTGCAGGGGACCAGATGTGGGTCAATCACTGAAGGTTTGATGTATTAGACTGTTTTCGTGTAGGTGCTATTAGTGTTTCGTTTGTGACGGCGTGACGGCTGATTCGCCACATCGCCACGCCCACATGCTCCACCCAAAACGGTCAGTGTTGGAAAGCTTGTTACAGCAACATGTCTTCGGTCACTGGACAGACCGTCCCGCTGATTAGGTAACAGGTGTCCGATCGGGACGTTCAATGTATAACTGTACACTTCCTGTTGTGAGGGGGCGTGGCTTAATTAATGTCATGATTTGACCATTCAGTATTGCAGGGGAGTGGTTGTGGGTCAATCACTGAAGGTTTGATGTATTAGACGGTTTTCGTGTAGGTGCTATTAGTGTTTCGTTTTTCATGGCGAGATGCCTAACTTTGAGGCCAGGCCACGCCCCTTCAGCATATATGAAAATGCGAGGTTTTGATCATTTGTTACTCCTGCATGTCTGAGTGATGAGTCTGCCAAATTTGGTGAGTTTTAGGGTATGATAAAGCCCCCAAAAGACCATTTGTGTTGTGGGTCAATCACTGAAGGTTTGATGTATTAGACGGTTTTCGTGTAGGTGCTATTAGTGTTTCGTTTTTCATGGCGAGATACCTAACTTTGAGGCCAGGCCACGCCCCTTCAGCATATATGAAAATGCGAGGTTTTGATCATTTGTTACTCCTGCATGTCTGAGTGATGAGTCTGCCAAATTTGGTGAGTTTTAGGGTATGATAAAGCCCCCAAAAGACCATTTCATTTTAGCTCCATTCATTTTCAATGGGAAAAAAATGGCCGAAAAGGCTTAATATTTCAAAAAGCGCAACTTGCAGCATTACCAAAAGTCATAGCTGGATTGTCCTGAACGAGCTGAACATTTTGATATATGAATCGTTGAAATGGCACAAATACTCTAGGAGGAGTAGCGTGCCAAAAAACGTACGGACGGAAGATAGTAACTATAACTAGAAAAACCGCATTTCCTGCGAAAATGCACGTGTGAATGCCTTAGCGCCGCTCCGCCCTTCTCGCGGCGATCGCGGGAAGTCGAGCTGGTCCACCCTGAAACACTCTCGTGCCTTTCCCGTACCCTTTCGGCACCCAATGCACGCACCCAATTTGGTCCACATTCCAAAATGGCCGCCTTCCCATTTATCGTACAACGTTGATGCCAGAGGGTTTTCTGTGCGTCTTGGTGAATTGGACAAGCGTACCAAATTTCATGATCCTACGTGAAACTAAGGCCAATGCGGAGGGTAGTTTGAAATTTTCTAGGTGGCGCTCTTGAGCCCTTTCTGTTGCAATTTTGGCCACGCCCCCAAAATATGTAATTTTTCACCAGTCCTGACGAGTCTGCCAAATTTGGTGAGTTTTGGGATATGATAAAGCTCCCAAAAGGCCAAACGTATTGTGACGGCGTTACGTCTGATTCGCCACATCGCCACGCCCACATGCTCCACCCAAAACAACCAGTCGTGGAAAGCTTGTTACAGCAACATGTCTTCGGTCACTGGACAGACCGTCACGCTGATTAGGTAACAGGTGTCCGATCGGGATGTTCAATGTACAACTGTACACTTCCTGTTGTGAGGGGGCGTGGCTTAATTATTGTCATGATTTGACCATTCAGTATTGCAGGGGACCGGATGTGGGTCAATCACTGAAGGTTTGATGTATTAGACTGTTTTCGTGTAGGTGCTATTAGTGTTTCGTTTGTGACGGCGTGACGGCTGATTCGCCACATCGCCACGCCCACATGCTCCACCCAAAACGGTCAGTGTTGGAAAGCTTGTTACAGCAACATGTCTTCGGTCACTGGACAGACCGTCCCGCTGATTAGGTAACAGGTGTCCGATCGGGACGTTCAATGTATAACTGTACACTTCCTGTTGTGAGGGGGCGTGGCTTAATTAATGTCATGATTTGACCATTCAGTATTGCAGGGGAGTGGTTGTGGGTCAATCACTGAAGGTTTGATGTATTAGACGGTTTTCGTGTAGGTGCTATTAGTGTTTCGTTTTTCATGGCGAGATGCCTAACTTTGAGGCCAGGCCACGCCCCTTCAGCATATATGAAAATGCGAGGTTTTGATCATTTGTTACTCCTGCATGTCTGAGTGATGAGTCTGCCAAATTTGGTGAGTTTTAGGGTATGATAAAGCCCCCAAAAGACCATTTCATTTTAGCTCCATTCATTTTCAATGGGAAAAAAATGGCCGAAAAGGCTTAATATTTCAAAAAGCGCAACTTGCAGCATTACCAAAAGTCATAGCTGGATTGTCCTGAACGAGCTGAACATTTTGATATATGAATCGTTGAAATGGCACAAATACTCTAGGAGGAGTAGCGTGCCAAAAAACGTACGGACGGAAGATAGTAACATACGAGAATAATAAATATAAACACAATCTCTATAGTGTGAATGCCTTGTTGGCATTCACACAAATATAAACACAATCTCTATAGTGTGAATGCCTTGTTGGCATTCACACAAATATAAACACAATCTCTATAGTGTGAATGCCTTGTTGGCATTCACACAATATAAACACAATCTCTATAGTGTGAATGCCTTGTTGGCATTCACACAAATATAAACACAATCTCTATAGTGTGAATGCCTTGTTGGCATTCACACAACTAGAAAAACCGCATTTCCTGCGAAAATGCACGTGTGAATGCCTTAGCGCCGCTCCGCCCTTCTCGTGGCGACCGCGGGAAGTCCAGCTGGTCCACCCTGAAACACTCTCGTGCCTTTCCCGTGCCCGTTCGGCACCCAATGCGTGCACCCGATTTGGTCCACATTCCAAAATGGCCGCCTTCCCATTTATCGTACAACGTTGACGCCAGAGGGTTTTCTGTGCGTCTTGGTGAATTGGACAAGTGTACCAAATTTCATGATCCTACGTGAAACTAAGGCCAATGCGGAGGGTAGTTTGAAATTTTCTAGGTGGCGCTCTTGAGCCCTTTCTTTTGCAATTTTGGCCACGCCCCCAAAATATGTAATTTTTCACCAGTCCTGACGAGTCTGCCAAATTTGGTGAGTTTTGGGATATGATAAAGCTCCCAAAAGGCCAAACGTATTGTGACGGCGTTACGTCTGATTCGCCACATCGCCACGCCCACATGCTCCACCCAAAACAACCAGTCGTGGAAAGCTTGTTACAGCAACATGTCTTCGGTCACTGGACAGACCGTCACGCTGATTAGGTAACAGGTGTCCGATCGGGACGTTCAATGTACAACTGTACACTTCCTGTTGTGAGGGGGCGTGGCTTAATTATTGTCATGATTTGACCATTCAGTATTGCAGGGGACCGGATGTGGGTCAATCACTGAAGGTTTGATGTATTAGACTGTTTTCGTGTAGGTGCTATTAGTGTTTCGTTTGTGACGGCGTGACGGCTGATTCGCCACATCGCCACGCCCACATGCTCCACCCAAAACGGTCAGTGTTGGAAAGCTTGTTACAGCAACATGTCTTCGGTCACTGGACAGACCGTCCCGCTGATTAGGTAACAGGTGTCCGATCGGGACGTTCAATGTATAACTGTACACTTCCTGTTGTGAGGGGGCGTGGCTTAATTAATGTCATGATTTGACCATTCAGTATTGTAGGGGACCGGTTGTGGGTCAATCACTGAAGGTTTGATGTATTAGACGGTTTTCGTGTAGGTGCTATTAGTGTTTCGTTTTTCATGGCGAGATGCCTAACCTTGAGGCCAGGCCACGCCCCTTCAGCATATATGAAAACGCGAGGTGTTGATCATTTATTACTCCCCCATGTCTAAGTGATGAGTCTGCCAAATTTGGTGAGATTTAGGATATGATAAAGCCCCCAAAATGCCATTTCATTTTAGCTCCATTCATTTTCAATGGGAAAAAAATGGCCGAAAAGGCTAAATATCTCAAAAAGCTAAAGTTGCAGCATTACCAAAAGTCATAGCTGGATTGTCCTGAGCGAGCTGAACATTTTGATATATGAATCGTTGAAATGGCACAAATACTCTAGGAGGAGTAGGATGCCAAAAAACGTACGGACGGAAGATAGTAACTATAACTAGAAAAACCGCATTTCCTGCGAAAATGCACGTGTGAATGCCTTAGTGCCGCTCCGCCCTTCTCGCGGCGACCGCGGGAAGTCGAGCTGGTCCACCCCGAAACACTCTCGTGCCTTTCCCGTACCCGTTCGGCACCCAGTGCGTGCACTCAATTTGGTCCACATTCCAAAATGGCCGCCTTCCCATTTATCGTACAACGTTGACGCCAGAGGGTTTTCTGTGCGTCTTGGTGAATTGGACAAGTGTACCAAATTTCATGATCCTACGTGAAACTAAGGCCAATGCGGAGGGTAATTTGAAATATTCTAGGTGGCGCTCTTGAGCCCTTTCTGTTGCAATTTTGGCCACGCCCCCAAAATATGTAATTTTTCACCAGTCCTGACGAGTCTGCCAAATTTGGTGAGTTTTGGGATATGATAAAGCTCCCAAAAGGCCAAACGTATTGTGACGGCGTTACGTCTGATTCGCCACATCGCCACGCCCACATGCTCCACCCAAAACAACCAGTCGTGGAAAGCTTGTTACAGCAACATGTCTTCGGTCACTGGACAGACCGTCACGCTGATTAGGTAACAGGTGTCCGATCGGGACGTTCAATGTACAACTGTACACTTCCTGTTGTGAGGGGGCGTGGCTTAATTATTGTCATGATTTGACCATTCAGTATTGCAGGGGACCGGATGTGGGTCAATCACTGAAGGTTTGATGTATTAGACTGTTTTCGTGTAGGTGCTATTAGTGTTTCGTTTGTGACGGCGTGACGGCTGATTCGCCACATCGCCACGCCCACATGCTCCACCCAAAACGGTCAGTGTTGGAAAGCTTGTTACAGCAACATGTCTTCGGTCACTGGACAGACCGTCCCGCTGATTAGGTAACAGGTGTCCGATCGGGACGTTCAATGTATAACTGTACACTTCCTGTTGTGAGGGGGCGTGGCTTAATTAATGTCATGATTTGACCATTCAGTATTGTAGGGGACCGGTTGTGGGTCAATCACTGAAGGTTTGATGTATTAGACGGTTTTCGTGTAGGTGCTATTAGTGTTTCGTTTTTCATGGCGAGATTCCTAACTTTGAGGCCAGGCCACGCCCCTTCAGCATATATGAAAACGCAAAGTTTTGATAATTTTTTACTCCCCCATGTCTGAGTGATGAGTCTGCCAAATTTGGTGAGATTTAGGATATGTTAAATCCTCCAAAAGGCCATTTCATTTTAGCTCCATTCATTTTCAATGGGAAAAAAATGGCCGAAAAGGCTTAATATTTCAAAAAGCGAAAGTTGCAACATTACCAAAAGTCATAGCTGGATTGTCCTGAACGAGCTGAACATTTTGATATATGAATCGTTGAAATGGCACAAATACTCTAGGAGGAGTAGGACGCCAAAAAACGTACGGATGGAAGATAGTAACATCTATAAAGATAATAATAATAACTAGAAAAACCGCATTTCCTGCGAAAATGCACGTGTGAATGCCTTAGCGCCGCTCCGCCCTTCTCGCGGCGTCCGCGGGAAGTCGAGCTGGTCCACCCTGAAACGCTCTTGTGCCTTTCCCGTACCCGTTCGGCACCTAGTGCGTGCACTCAATTTGGTCCACATTCCAAAATGGCCGCCTTCCCATTTATCGTACAACGTTGATGCCAGAGGGTTTTCTGTGCGTCTTGGTGAATTGGACAAGTGTACCAAATTTCATGATCCTACGTGAAACTAAGGCCAATGCGGAGGGTAGTTTGAAATTTTCTAGGTGGCGCTCTTGAGCCCTTTCTGTTGCAATTTTGGCCACGCCCCCAAAATATGTAATTTTTCACCAGTCCTGACGAGTCTGCCAAATTTGGTGAGTTTTGGGATATGATAAAGCTCCCAAAAGGCCAAACGTATTGTGACGGCGTTACGTCTGATTCGCCACATCGCCACGCCCACATGCTCCACCCAAAACGGTCAGTGTGGAAAGCTTGTTACAGCAACATGTCTTCGGTCACTGGACAGACCGTCACGCTGATTAGGTAACAGGTGTCCGATCGGGATGTTCAATGTACAACTGTACACTTCCTGTTGTGAGGGGGCGTGGCTTAATTATTGTCATGATTTGACCATTCAGTATTGCAGGGGACCGGATGTGGGTCTATCACTGAAGGTTTGATGTATTAGACTGTTTTCGTGTAGGTGCTATTAGTGTTTCGTTTGTGATGGCGTTACGTCTGATTCGCCATATTGCCACGCCCACATGCTCCACCCAAAACGGTCAGTGTTGGAAAGCTTGTTACAGCAACATGTCTTTGGTCACTGGACAGACCGTCCCGCTGATTAGGTAACAGGTGTCCGATCGGGACGTTCAATGTACAACTGTACACTTCCTGTTGTGAGGGGGCGTGGCTTAATTAATGTCATGATTTGACCATTCATTATTGTAGGGGACTGGTTGTGGGTCAATCACTGAAGGTTTGATGTATTAGACAGTTTTCGTGTAGGTGCTATTAGTGTTTCGTTTTTCATGGCGAGATGCCTAATTTTGAGGCCTGGCCACGCCCCTTCATCATATATGAAAACATGAGGTTTTGATCATTTTTTACTCCCCCATGTCTGAGTGATGAGTCTGGCAAATTTGGTGAGATTTAGGATATGATAAAGCTCCCAAACGGCCATTTCATTTTAGCTCCATTCATTTTCAATGGGAAAAAGATGGCCGAAAAGGCTGAATATCTCAAAAAGCTAAAGTTGCAGCATTACCAAAAGTCATAGCCGGATTGTCCTAAATGAGCTGAACATTTTGATATATGAATTGTTGAAATCGCACCAAAACTGTGCGAGTAGTTACATGCCAAAAAACGTACGGAATGAAGATAGTAACATCTATAAACTGTAGATAATAATAAATATAAACACAATCTCTATAGTGTGAATGCCTTGTTGGCATTCACACAAATATAAACACAATCTCTATAGTGTGAATGCCTTGTTGGCATTCACACAAATATAAACACAATCTCTATAGTGTGAATGCCTTGTTGGCATTCACACAACTAGAAAAACCGCATTTCCTACGAAAATGCACGTGTGAATGCCTTAGCGCCGCTCCGCCCTTCTCGCGACGACCGCGGGAAGTCCAGCTGGTCCACCCTGAAACACTCTCGTGCCTTTCCCGTACCCGTTCGGCACCCAATGCGTGCACCCGATTTGGTCCACATTCCAAAATGGCCGCCTTCCCATTTATCGTACACCGTTGATGCCAGAGGGTTTTCTGTGCGTCTTTGTGAATTGGACAAGCGTACCAAATTTCATGATCCTACGTGAAACTAAGGCCAATGCGAAGGGTAGTTTGAAATTTTCTAGGTGGCGCTCTTGAGCCCTTTCTGTTGCAATTTTGGCCACGCCCCCAAAATATGTAATTTTTCACCAGTCCTGACGAGTCTGCCAAATTTGGTGAGTTTTGGGATATGATAAAGCTCCCAAAAGGCCAAACGTATTGTGACGGCGTTACGTCTGATTCGCCACATCGCCACGCCCACATGCTCCACCCAAAACGGTCAGTGTGGAAAGCTTGTTACATCAACATGTCTTTGGTCACTGGACAGACCGTCACGCTGATTAGGTAACAGGTGTCCGATCGGGACGTTCAATGTACAACTGTACACTTCCTGTTGTGAGGGGGCGTGGCTTAATTATTGTCATGATTTGACCATTCAGTATTGCAGGGGACCGGATGTGGGTCAATCACTGAAGGTTTGATGTATTAGACTGTTTTCGTGTAGGTGCTATTAGTGTTTCGTTTGTGACGGCGTGACGGCTGATTCGCCACATCGCCACGCCCACATGCTCCACCCAAAACGGTCAGTGTTGGAAAGCTTGTTACAGCAACATGTCTTCGGTCACTGGACAGACCGTCCGCTGATTAGGTAACAGGTGTCCGATCGGGACGTTCAATGTATAACTGTACACTTCCTGTTGTGAGGGGGCGTGGCTTAATTAATGTCATGATTTGACCATTCAGTATTGCAGGGGAGTGGTTGTGGGTCAATCACTGAAGGTTTGATGTATTAGACGGTTTTCGTGTAGGTGCTATTAGTGTTTCGTTTTTCATGGCGAGATGCCTAACTTTGAGGCCAGGCCACGCCCCTTCAGCATATATGAAAATGCGAGGTTTTGATCATTTGTTACTCCTGCATGTCTGAGTGATGAGTCTGCCAAATTTGGTGAGTTTTAGGGTATGATAAAGCCCCCAAAAGACCATTTCATTTTAGCTCCATTCATTTTCAATGGGAAAAAAATGGCCGAAAAGGCTTAATATTTCAAAAAGCGCAAGTTGCAGCATTACCAAAAGTCATAGCTGGATTGTCCTGAGCGAGCTGAACATTTTGATATATGAATCGTTGAAATGGCACAAATACTCTAGGAGGAGTAGGGTGCCAAAAAACGTACGGACGGAAGATAGTAACTATAATAATAATATTATTAACTAGATTGCATTTCCTGAGAAAATGCATGTGTGAATGCCAAAATGGCCGCTTCATCCAACTTGCATGTTCAATCAAAATGGCCGCTTTACCTAATGTGCTTATTAAATCAAACTGGCTACCTTGTCTACTTAAATTGTAGAACCAAAATGGTAACAATACATGCATTGACTTACTTTGCAAGGCAATTAACTGCCTTGTTTATTGAACCAAAATGGCCACTTCACCTAATTTGCATATTCAATCAAAATGGCCGCTTCACCTAATGCATGATAAAGAATGTCCATAGCTACAACCTCACCAAATTTCGGCTCTCTATGAATAAATATGGCTGATTTAAAGCCATTTGAAAGTAGCAAATGTGGCCATCTTGGATTTTACAGTATTTTTAATGTTTTGCTTTGTCGGCCATCTTGGATTTTTGATTTGGATTCCGTACATGATAGAGGATTCCCTCAGCTACAACCTCACCAAATTTCGGCTCTCTATGTATAATGATGGCTGAGCTAAAGCCATTGAAAGTAGCGTTGGTGGCCATCTTGGATTTTACAGTATTTTTAATGTTTTGCTTTGTCGGCCATCTTGTATTTTTGATTTGGATTCCGTACATGATAGAGGATTCCCTCAGCTACAACCTCACCAAATTTCAGCTCTCTATGAATAAAGATGGCTGAGTTAAAGCCATTTGAATGTAGCGTTGGCGGCCATCTTGGATTTTTACAGTTTTTTAATGTTTTACTTTGTCGGCCATCTTGGATTTTTGATTTGGATTCCGTACATGATAGATAATGTCCTCAGCTACAACCTCACCAAATTTCGGCTCTCTGTGTATAATGATGGCTGAGTTAAAGCCATTTGAAAGTAGCGTTGGCGGCCATCTTGGATTTTTGATTTTGATATTGCATTTGATAGGAAACATTCTCAGCTATCACTACACCAAGTTTCAGCTCAATATCACTAAAATTGACCATTTTATGGTATTTTTACTTTTTTGCATTGTCGGCCATCTTGGATTTTTGATTTGGATTCAATACATGATAGAGGATGTCCTTAGCTACAACCTCACCAAATTTCAGCTCTCTATGTATAAAGATGGCTGAGTTAAAGCCATTTGAATGTAGCGTTGGCGGCCATCAGCTGAAATTGAACAAAAACAGCTAAATATTATCTAATATATCAGAAATAAGCTTAAATCCGAAGAAGCAATTAGTAAGAGCCTAATTGGGAATAATCTGAAACATCTTAAACAATCTGAAATCTGAAATAATCTGAAATAAGCAAAAAAAGTGGAAATTATCTGAAAAAAGCTTAAGATAGCATAAACAGCTGAATATTATCTAAAGTAGCAGAAATAAGCATCAATTATCTGAAGTAATTAGAAATAGCATAATTGTGAATAATCTGAAATATCTGAAACAATCTGAAATCTGAAAAAATCTGAACTAAGCAGAAATAAGCAAAATAAAGTTGAAATTATCTGAAAAAAGCTTAAGATAGCAAAAACAGCTGAATATTATCTGAAATAGCAGAAAGAAGCTTAAATGTCTTAGAAATTAGTAGAGAGAGTACAGTTTTGCAGAATTTGGCTGGAAAAAGTTGAAATGAGTTCAAATAATGTGGAATTTGTTGAAACAAGCCTAAATTAGCATAAAAACAGCTTAATAGTAGCTAAAATAGCAGAAGAAGCTGAAACTAGCAGAAATAAGCACAAAGCATCATAATCTGAATAATCTAAAATATCTGAAACAATCTGAAATCTGAAAAAATCTGAACTAAGCAGAAATAAGCAAAATAAAGTTGAAATTATCTGAAAAAAGCTTAAGATAGCAAAAACAGCTGAATATTATCTGAAATAGCAGAAAGAAGCTTAAATGTCTTAGAAATTAGTAGAGAGAGTACATTTATGCAGAATTAGGCTGGAAAAAGTTGAAATGAGTTCAAATAATGTGGAATTTGTTAAAACAAGTCTAAATTAGCATAAAAACAGCTTAATAGTAGCTAAAATAGCAGAAGAAGCTGAAACTAGCAGAAATAGGCACAAAGCAGCAGAATATGAAGTATCTGAAACAATCTGAAATTGAAAAAAATCTGAAATAAGTAGAAATAAGCAAAATAAAGTTGAAAAAATATGAATAAAGCTGAAATTGGCCAAAAACAGCTGAACAACGGCTAAAACTAGCAGAAACAATCATAAATTACCAGAAGGAAGTTGGTAGAGCATGGTTTTGCTGAATTAGGCTGAAAAAAGTTGGATTGATTAAAAAAAATTGTTGAAATAGCTGAAAAAGCTGAAATGATCATAAAACAGCTAAATAGTAGCTAAAATAGCTAAAATATCCCAATCTTTCAAAAATTATCTGAAAGGAGCATAATGATCTGAAATTAGCAGAAATAAGTCAGTAGAAGTACAAAAATGTTGAAGTAGGTTGCATTAAGATGAAAAGAGTGCAAAGCAGTTTAAGAAACAGCTAAAATTAGCTGAAAGAAGCTGAAATTTAAAAAAAAAATGTACAAGGTATCTGAAGTAAGCTGAGCTGGTCCAAAATGTGAAAGAAGTAGTGAAATATTGTAACGAGTTCCAAAGATATCAAGGATGTAAAATGAGCTCCATTCATTTTCAATGGGAAAAAAATGGCCGAAAAAGCTAAATATTTCAAAAAGCTAAAGTTGCACCAATACCAAAAGTCATAGCCGGAGTGTCCTAAATGAGCTGAACATTTTGATATATGCATTGTTGAAATAGCACAAAAACTGTAGGAGGAGTAGCGTGCCAAAAAACGTACGGAATCAGGATAGTAACTGGAAACCGGAATAATAATAAATATAAACACAATCACTATAGTGTGAATGCCTATGTGGCATTCACACAACTAGAAAAACCGCATTTCCTGCGAAAATGCACGTGTGAATGCCTTAGCGCCGCTCCGCCCTTCTCGTGGCGACCGCGGGAAGTCGAGCTGGTCCACCCTGAAACACTCTCGTGCCTTTCCCGTGCCCGTTCGGCACCCAATGCGTGCACCCAATTTGGTCCACATTCCAAAATGGCCGCCTTCCCATTTATCGTACAACGTTGACGCCAGAGGGTTTTCTGTGCGTCTTGGTGAATTGGACAAGTGTACCAAATTTCATGATCCTACGTGAAACTAAGGCCAATGCGGAGGGTAGTTTGAAATTTTCTAGGTGGCGCTCTTGAGCCGTTTCTTTTGAAATTTTGGCCACGCCCCCAAAATATGTAATCGTTCACCAGTCCTGATGAGTCTGCCAATTTTGGTGAGTTTTGGGATATGACAAAGCCCCCAAAATGCCATTTCATTTTAGCGCCATTCATTTTCAATGGGATAAAAATGGCCGAAAAGGTCGCCTTTCCTTTCATCGTACAACGTTGGTGCCAGAGGGTTTTCTGTGCGCCTTGGTGAATCGGGGAGGTGTACCAAATTTCATGATCCTACGTGAAACTAAGGCCAATGCGGAGGGTAATTTGAATATTCTAGGTGGCGCTCTTGAGCCCTTTCTGTTGCAATTTTGGCCACGCCCCCAAAATATGTAATTTTTCACCAGTCCTGACGAGTCTGCCAAATTTGGTGAGTTTTGGGATATGATAAAGCTCCCAAAAGGCCAAACGTATTGTGACGGCGTTACGTCTGATTCGCCACATCGCCACGCCCACATGCTCCACCCAAAACGGTCAGTGTTGGAAAGCTTGTTACAGCAACATGTCTTCGGTCACTGGACAGACCGTCACGCTGATTAGGTAACAGGTGTCCGATCGGGATGTTCAATGTACAACTGTACACTTCCTGTTGTGAGGGGGCGTGGCTTAATTATTGTCATGATTTGACCATTCAGTATTGCAGGGGACCGGATGTGGGTCAATCACTGAAGGTTTGATGTATTAGACTGTTTTCGTGTAGGTGCTATTAGTGTTTCGTTTGTGACGGCGTGACGGCTGATTCGCCACATCGCCACGCCCACATGCTCCACCCAAAACGGTCAGTGTTGGAAAGCTTGTTACAGCAACATGTCTTCGGTCACTGGACAGACCGTCCCGCTGATTAGGTAACAGGTGTCCGATCGGGACGTTCAATGTATAACTGTACACTTCCTGTTGTGAGGGGGCGTGGCTTAATTAATGTCATGATTTGACCATTCAGTATTGCAGGGGAGTGGTTGTGGGTCAATCACTGAAGGTTTGATGTATTAGACGGTTTTCGTGTAGGTGCTATTAGTGTTTCGTTTTTCATGGCGAGATGCCTAACTTTGAGGCCAGGCCACGCCCCTTCAGCATATATGAAAATGCGAGGTTTTGATCATTTGTTACTCCTGCATGTCTGAGTGATGAGTCTGCCAAATTTGGTGAGTTTTAGGGTATGATAAAGCCCCCAAAAGACCATTTCATTTTAGCTCCATTCATTTTCAATGGGAAAAAAATGGCCGAAAAGGCTTAATATTTCAAAAAGCGCAACTTGCAGCATTACCAAAAGTCATAGCTGGATTGTCCTGAACGAGCTGAACATTTTGATATATGAATCGTTGAAATGGCACAAATACTCTAGGAGGAGTAGCGTGCCAAAAAACGTACGGACGGAAGATAGTAACTATAACTAGAAAAACCGCATTTCCTGCGAAAATGCACGTGTGAATGCCTTAGCGCCGCTCCGCCCTTCTCGCGGCGACCGCGGGAAGTCGAGCTGGTCCACCCCGAAACACTCTCGTGCCTTTCCCGTCTCGTGCCTTTCCCGTACCCGTTCGGCACCCAATGCGTGCACCCAATTTGGTCCACATTCCAAAATGGCCGCCTTCCCATTTATCGTACAACGTTGACGCCAGAGGGTTTTCTGTGCGTCTTGGTGAATTGGACAAGTGTACCAAATTTCATGATCCTACGTGAAACTAAGGCCAATGCGGAGGGTAGTTTGAAATTTTCTAGGTGGCGCTCTTGAGCCGTTTCTTTTGAAATTTTGGCCACGCCCCCAAAATATGTAATCGTTCACCAGTCCTGATGAGTCTGCCAATTTTGGTGAGTTTTGGGATATGACAAAGCCCCCAAAATGCCATTTCATTTTAGCGCCATTCATTTTCAATGGGATAAAAATGGCCGAAAAGGTCGCCTTTCCTTTCATCGTACAACGTTGGTGCCAGAGGGTTTTCTGTGCGCCTTGGTGAATCGGGGAGGTGTACCAAATTTCATGATCCTACGTGAAACTAAGGCCAATGCGGAGGGTAGTTTGAAATATTCTAGGGGGCGCTCTTGAGCCCTTTCTGTTGCAATTTTGGCCACGCCCCCAAAATATGTAATTTTTCACCAGTCCTGACGAGTCTGCCAAATTTGGTGAGTTTTGGGATATGATAAAGCTCCCAAAAGGCCAAACGTATTGTGACGGCGTTACGTCTGATTCGCCACATCGCCACGCCCACATGCTCCACCCAAAACGGTCAGTGTTGGAAAGCTTGTTACAGCAACATGTCTTTGGTCACTGGACAGACCGTCATGCTGATTAGGTAACAGGTGTCCGATCGGGACGTTCAATGTACAACTGTACACTTCCTGTTGTGAGGGGGCGTGGCTTAATTAATGTCATGATTTGACCATTCAGTATTGCAGGGGACCGGATGTGGGTCAATCACTGAAGGTTTGATGTATTAGACAGTTTTCGTGTAGGTGCTATTAGTGTTTCGTTTGTGACGGCGTTACGTCTGATTCGCCACATGGCCACGCCCACATGCTCCACCCAAAATGGTCAGTGTTGGAAAGCTTGTTACAGCAACATGTCTTCGGTCACTGGACAGACCGTCCCGCTGATTAGGTAACAGGTGTCCGATCGGGACGTTCAATGTATAACTGTACACTTCCTGTTGTGAGGGGGCGTGGCTTAATTAATGTCATGATTTGACTATTCAGTATTGCAGGGGAGTGGTTGTGGGTCAATCACTGAAGGTTTGATGTATTAGGCAGTTTTCGTGTAGGTGTTATTAGTGTTTCGTTTTTCATGGCGAGATGCCTAACTTTGAGGCCAGGCCACGCCCCTTCAGCATATATGAAAATGCGAGGTTTTGATCATTTGTTACTCCTGCATGTCTGAGTGATGAGTCTGCCAAATTTGGTGAGTTTTAGGGTATGATAAATCCCCCAAAAGGCCATTTCATTTTAGCTCCATTCATTTTCAATGGGAAAAAAATGGCCGAAAAGGCTTAATATTTCAAAAAGCGCAACTTGCAGCATTACCAAAAGTCATAGCTGGATTGTCCTGAACGAGCTGAACATTTTGATATATGAATCGTTGAAATGGCACAAATACTCTAGGAGGAGTAGGACGCCAAAAAACGTACGGACGGAAGATAGTAACATATAAGAATAATAATAATAACTAGAAAAACCGCATTTCCTACGAAAATGCACGTGTGAATGCCTTAGCGCCGCTCCGCCCTTCTCGCGGCGACCGCGGGAAGTCGAGCTGGTCCACCCTGAAACACTCTCGTGCCTTTCCCGTACCCTTTCGGCACCCAATGCACGCACCCAATTTGGTCCACATTCCAAAATGGCCGCCTTCCCATTTATCGTACAACGTTGATGCCAGAGGGTTTTCTGTGCGTCTTGGTGAATTGGACAAGTGTACCAAATTTCATGATCCTACGTGAAACTAAGGCCAATGCGGAGGGTAGTTTGAAATTTTCTAGGTGGCGCTCTTGAGCCGTTTCTTTTGCAATTTTGGCTACGCCCCCAAAATATGTAATCGTTCACCAGTCCTGATGAGTCCGCCAAATTTGGTGAGTTTTGGGATATGATAAAGCCCCCAAAAGGCCAAACGTATTGTGACGGCGTTACGTCTGATTCGCCACGTCGCCACGCCCACATGCTCCACCCAAAACGGTCAGTGTTGGAAAGCTTGTTACAGCAACATGTCTTCGGTCACTGGACAGACCGTCACGCTGATTAGGTAACAGGTGTCCGATCGGGACGTTCAATGTACAACTGTACACTTCCTGTTGTGAGGGGGCGTGGCTTAATTATTGTCATGATTTGACCATTCAGTATTGCAGGGGACCGGATGTGGGTCAATCACTGAAGGTTTGATGTATTAGACTGTTTTCGTGTAGGTGCTATTAGTGTTTCGTTTGTGACGGCGTGACGGCTGATTCGCCACATCGCCACGCCCACATGCTCCACCCAAAACGGTCAGTGTTGGAAAGCTTGTTACAGCAACATGTCTTCGGTCACTGGACAGACCGTCCCGCTGATTAGGTAACAGGTGT
>JBBPBX010063518.1:9505-20510 GCA_038048925.1 Garcialebias charrua | reverse complement strand
AAACAGACTGACATCTTTTCCACGACCACGTGATGTGTCTTTCAACATGGTTGTTAAAAAAATTAGAAGCAACTCATTGCACCAGTTGGGGTTAAATAACTTGTTGCCAGCTGAAAGATGCAGTAATTATCCAATAGGAGGCTCAGACCTGTTTGCTTAGTTAAGTTCAGGTGGCAACTTTTTTTTTGGCAAGGCAGTGTATTTTATGCCGGATGTCCTTCCTGATGCAACCACAGACTACCGAGCTACCACAGCCCTCTGTGTGGAGCAGAGAGGTGCCAGCTAGAGTGCCTGGGGATCAGATGTTAGGGGTTAGGGGCCTTGCTCAAGGACTCAGAGTGGGGCAAATGAGGGTGGACAGGTGTGGGTGCTTCACCTTTTCCACCCATATTTTAATGTTGTCTGTCCAGGGAGTTGAACCGGCGACCTTCCCATCACAGGCTCACCTTCTTTAACCTCTGCGCCACCACTCTCCCCAATGTAGATGGCATGCAATAATGTGTCAAAAATAAAGATATACTAAAAATGAATGAATGAGTAGAACAAAAAACTACATACACTAGTGTATAGAAGTTATAATTCAATAATATTTTATGAAAATGAGGGAAATTAAGTTCCTGTTTGAGGTAGTACAGCTTTTTTTTTTTTTTACATTCTTCCAACAACCCGTGAATAAAACCCGTTTCTCCGACTGTTTCTTTCTTTCCTGCAGTCAGTAAATGCAACATTTTTCTGTTCTGGTTAAACTGAGGGTGTTGATGGAGCAAAATATGACAGCTGTCTCCCGTGAACACTCAGCACATCTCCGACAATAAGGAAGTTCAACAAAAAGGCGTTTTTATCCATGTTTGGGCTAAACAGAAAGGTCATTTGTCTTAAACTCTGAAATCATCTGAGTACTGGCTGTAAAGCAACTACAACTGATCTATAGAGGCCAGTAAAGAGAAGTTAAGGCTCATTTCATGTTGAACAAAAATCAGACTCTTTAGCAATCAAGCATGGATATTTCTGCAGCTCTTGTCTATTTCTAACTTGTGCTTTAAAAAAAGAGGATCAAAAGCAAAAAGTAAGTCTGAAACAAAGGATCTAGAAAGAAGATGACCTTAAAGATTCACCAACACATGTAACACCTCAACTCAATCAAAACAATGTATAAGAAGTAGTTATTTTTTTAAAGCACACAAACACAATGGTAAAACCTTTCAAATGCACACAGAACTTTTTATGAGTCTAACAACTACAAGAAAAGTGGTGAACAAAAAAAACGCAAATAGTCTAAAACAAGCAAAAGTCCCAAAACTCTGGTTGTCCACTTACACAACATCAACTGACCCATTCCTTTAAAAAACTAAACAAGATTTCAATCTCTTTTTAAAAAAGCATGCAAAAGAAAGAGTAAAACTTACCAAATAGTCTGATTGAAGTCTAGCGTTAAAAACAATGTTCTCTACTCATACAGAAAATCTCAGCACGCCTTCCGTCCCTCAGACTGCCGGAGAATCAAAGCTATGAAAAGATGTGAACGTAGCCGAGCAAATAGGATTAAAGATGGCTAAATCCAAATGGCTGGAGGCACAGCATGCATTAAAGAGGAATTCTCTCAGGAAAGATAATCCCCAGATACGCTTTTTAACACACTTCACTCACTCCCCGTGCTTTCTCTTCAAGTTTTACACACGGGCATAGTAAAACCACGATTGCCTGACTGTCTGCGCACGAGTCACAGAACTCTATTAATACAGCTGGACCATTCAGGCTGCAGCCGTGACGCACACATTTTCCTGACATGGAAACTTCATACAGAAATAAGTCTGCAAACGAGAGAGCCCCTCAGCAGCTGGAGCCACGGCTGCTTACCTTGAGCACCTCCATGGGCACCTGGGCAGCAGGTGGTAAACTGATGGGGACGCTGACATTGATGGCGGGGGTCTGGGCCGCTGTGGTTTGTGGGTACTGGGAGGACCGTTGCCTATGCTGCTCGCGCCGCTCCTGTTCCTGAAGCTGCTCCCGCATGAGCTGTTGCCGCAGCAGGATGCGTGATGTCATGACAGAGGAGCTCAGCGGGGGCTTGGAGGAGACGTGCTGGTCCGGTGGGCTGCTGCACAGGTGGGGGTAGGGGTTGGAGAGATGCCATATGAATGATTAGAGAGGGCAAATTAAAAAACATATGAGGTGAAGAGAGGCAAAAGATGGAGAGCGAGCGTAGAGAGAGGGTAGACGGAGGTCATGCAGGGAAGGAGAGGTCAAGCAAAGGGAGGAAAAAAGACGACGCAGGGAGGGGTGATGTCAACATGATGACAGAAGATGAACTGAAGGAGCACAGATCAAAGAAAAGTCTTGGTTGTGGAGCTCCAAACGTTAAAGCACCAACTATCTGATGTAGTTTGATAACCTGTCAGGTACGATATCGACTTTGTCTGTATTGTCAGACAGTACAAGCACGAAGAGAAAATTACATTTCTAACATTTTCAAATTGATTCTAGTGGTGCACCGATCAATCGGCGCCGACTTCCTTAATTTTGAGAGATCGGCCAATACTTTACATGAGAAACTGATTTTACCGATTGTTTTTAGTTTTAACAACAATTGTCTGAACTTCATTTGTATTTCAGAGTACTACCCCATGGCCAGTTAAAACAAGTTTGTATTGTTTCCAGGATATTGTTCAAGGGTGTGTTTTTCAATAAAACAAGACTGGAAAATTGAAGGTGCATTGTGACCTTATAACACCTGAAAGTGCCGCTTATAAAACAAAATCGGTATCGGCCAAAATTGGAATTGGCAGGTCAGACTTTTTAGAGATTGGCCAGAAAATTGCAATCGGTGCACCCCTAATTACGACAAACAAACTCAGTTTCCCCTTAATGTGTCATTAAAGGTATAAGAACTGAAGCACGTTTATATTTATTTGTCTGTTAATCTTGTCATGACCTTTGACATTCCAGTCCATCTAGTACTTTGAAAAACCCAGAAATAATTCTATCCAAATATGCAGCTCTATCAGGAATAGAGTGCAGTGCCTTTTGGTCATGATACACTGTATGATGTCAAAACAATCTGCTAAAAATACTTGATAATAGGATTCCGACAAAACAAGTTACAAAAAGCCTTTTTCTGGGGCACTACAGCTTTGACATCTAACAGCATTAACAAAACGTTGGACTTTGCATGGCTGAATTGGCACTTTGATATCTTTTTTGGGTTTTACATAAGTGCTGTTTATATCACCGCGGTAGTTCAGTGGTTAGTGCTGCACTCCCTTAATCTTGAGGCTGCAGGTTTAAGCCCAGGTTGCATCTGGAAGAGCATCAGGTGTAAAACAATTGCCAAACCTTTTGTATAAGTTTGCTTGTTGTGGTGACCCCTGAATATGGGAGCAGCCAAAAGAAAAACAACAGCAGCAAAATACAACTCTTACAGCAAATTTAAGCATTTTTGTTTTCTTTTCAGTACAGTGTCTCTCACTGCTAATAAGGCTTAAAGTTTTCAATTAAATTTGAGCAAATCAAAACTCCGACTGATGCTCCTGACCTTCTTTGTATCTGAGTCTTGAATTTTTCAATTGATTTACATTTTTAAACTTGTTTAAGTTTTCATTCATTCATTCATCCTTTATTTAAACAGATAAGTCACGTTGAGCCTCGAAGACTCATTTACAAGTGAGACCTGTTGGACAGACAATAAAAGTGGTGAAAAATAACACATAGGGTTTGGAGACAAAAAAAATCCTAACACATTTTTGACCTCTGCTTGAAGGTCAAAAATGCGGTAATGAAAAAAATCTCGCACACAAGCACATAATGACGCCGACATTACGCAGAGGGGGTGGGAGGGGGACTCAAAGGCGGTGAGCAGCCAGCCCAGAGTTCAGATAGAATCACTCAGTTCATATTAGTTCCCTCTGGCAAGATCTGTGCACACTCATGGGAGGGGGGCTGCCGAGGACGGTCAGAGGCGAGTCCTTAAATGATGACAGAATGTTTATTCAGCTGGGCTCCTCTGAAAAGTCAGTGGAATTCCTCAGCAGAAGGTTTGGGAGGGTGAGAGCATCAGGTTTACAAAACTTCTCTGGCGTGTTGAGATAAGACGGCCTGTCAAGGCCAGTCAGGGAGCCAAATTTCAGATAAATACGATTGTTTTGGGGACAGGCAGAACTTTAATGACATCTACCTTCAGTCTGTGTCAGTCCACTCGCTTTTGAAATGTCCAAATTAAATGGCCATACCAATGGAACGTGCCTGAGAAAAATCCCAGAGATCTGATCCATTCAGCCAAAAGTCTGGATTCCCGAGACATGAACCAAGCCATCATGTAAGGCAAGCAGCCTGACCAGGTCCAGATTTCCTGCCGACGCCTTCCATGTTTGTTGATAGACCAGGAACCAGCCGAATCCAAAAAGCAGGAACCATTTGTCATAAATCCAATTCATTTAAACAGATGACAGCAGAGATAGACACATCATCAAGTCTTCCAAGTCGATGAGATATCCAGCTGTGTGCCAACAAGGCAAATCGGCTCGCCTACAGCCTGTCTTCTTTTTGAAGAAATGTTATCAGTTGTGTTGAGGGACCAACTGACTAAATTGAAGTCCATAGTTATGATTTGGCAGATTTTGAAGAAGAGAGGCTCTCAGACAGTTTCACAGACAAGACAAAGCAAAAGTAAAGCAGAGACCGAGAGGAGACGTCCGCCCTTGAGAAGAGCAAGTGTTGAATGTGTGAGTTATTGGTAACTCTAAATTGTCTCTAGGTGTGAGTGAGAGAGTGAATGGTTGTTTGTCTCTATGTATCCCTGTGATGGACTTGGACCTGTCCAGGGTGTCCCCCGCCTCTCACACAGTGACTGCTGGATGTGGGGACCAGTGACCCCCACGACCAGGAAAGGAACAAGAGGGTAAAGTTAAAGGAAGGATGGAAGGATGGATGTCTCCTACATAAAAAACTAAAAGCAATTAATATATATATATATATATAAAAAAATATATAAAAAATATATATAAATAAACCACCTGAAATGATTTACGGTAAGTATTCAGTTTTTGTTTAAAAAATTACAAAAAACATGGTTTTCACACAGGTAGTGTTTGCTTACTTTAAAGTATACAGTTTTGTCTGCTAATCATATTAGGAGTGCTGTCAGGGAGTGACACACACAGGTGTTTGGTTACCATAGTGACATTAATGAGCCACTGGCAGCAGTTTTAACAAATCTTTTGACCTTGGTTCTCTTTCCCAATCAATTTAAACTACCGGTACACTACAGTTTTTATTGTTTTTAGTGGTTTGACTGTTTTAATAGCTTTATACTTTTAATGTGTTTTAAATCTTAATTTTAAATGTACAGTTTTGTTGCATCTGTGTTTGTTTTAATGGGATCTTTAAATAAAGCTATTATTATTATAAAACATCTAGATGTCAGCATTTGTGCAGCTGAGATCATTAATATCACATAAATCAGATAATGTTAAATTATTATTTTTAAAATATGAATGTTTCGGTCCAGTGCCCTGAGACGACGTCTGTTGTGACTTGGCGCTATAGAAATGAACTGAAGTGAATTACACAAGTCCCAGATTTCTGTTGGACTCCCATCTAGTTTGGGATTTTAACAGCAGTTTCACTGGCACACTGTAAAATGTTTTCAGTGGTTTCCTACGTGTTTGAATGCTTTGAAAACATTCACACTACTGAGATCTGGGTTGTTGTTTTTTTGTACGTTTTTCGGCACATATCTTTTTCTGCAGTTTGTGCTTTTCAACAATTCATAGAGCAAAACATTAATCTCTTTCAGGACCTTCTTTCCAACATTTGGTATTTGTGCAATTTTTACTTTTTGAAATATTTAGCTGTTTTGTGTTTGTTTTTATTATTGAAAATGAATGGAGCTCTTGTCAAATAATTCAAAACATCTGCAATGTTTAAAACCTTTCACTGCTCATTTCATCTTTTGTTCAGGTTCAGCCTTTTTCACCTTCTTTCTACTCATTTCGGCTTTTTGTTTCTTTCAGCTTCTTTCTGTTAAATATTTTTGTCCCCCCCCCCCTCCTGTTTCAGCTACTTTTTTGTATTTTTAAACTTTTTTCAGCTCATTTGAGTTTCTGTTTTGTTATAATCATCCATCCATCCATTTTCTTCCGCTTATCCGGGGTCGAGTCGCGGGGGTAGCAGCCTAAGTAGGGAGGCCCAGACTTCCCTCTCCCCAGCCACTTGGAGCAGCTCCTCTGGGGGAATCCCAAGGCGTTCCCAGGCCAGCCGAGAAACATAGTCCCTCCAGCGTGTCCTGGGTCTTCCTCTGGGTCTCCTCCCGGTGGGACATGCCCGGAACACCTCACCAGGGAGGCGTCCAGGAGGCATCCTAACCAGATGCCCGAGCCACCTCAACTGGCTCCTCTCGATGTGGAGAAGCAGCGGCTCTACTCCGAGTCCCTCCCGGATGACTGAGCTTCTCACCCTATCTCTAAGGGAGAGTCCAGACACCCTGCGGAGAAAACTCATTTCAGCCGCTTGTATCCGAGATCTCGTTCTTTCGGTCACAACCCAAAGCTCATGACCATAGATGAGGGTGGGAACGTAGATCGATCGGTAAATTGAGAGCTTTGCCTTTTGACTCAGCTCTCTCTTCACCACGACAGACCGGTACAGCGCCCGCTTCACTGCGGACGCTGCACCTATCCGCCTATCGATCTCACGCTCCAGTTTTCCCTCATTCGTGAACAAGACCCCGAGATACTTAAACTCCTCCACTTGGGGCAGGACCTCCTCCCCGACCCGGAGAGGGCATGCTACCCTTTTCCGGCTCAAGACCATGGCCTCGGATTTGGAGGAACTGATCCTCATCCCGGCCGCATCACACTCGGCTGCAAACCGCTCCAGTGAAAGCTGTAGATCACGACCTGATGAAGCCAATAGGACCACATCATCTGCAAAAAACAGAGAAGCGATTCTAAGGCCACCAAAACGGATCCTCTCAACACCTTGGCTGCGCCTAGAAATTCTGTCCATAAAAGTTATGAACAGAATCGGTGACAAAGGGCAACCTTGGCGGAGTCCAACTCTCACTGGAAACGAGCCTGACTTACTGCCGGCAATGCGGACCAAGCTCTGACACCGGTCGTACAGGGACCTAACAGCCCTTATCAAAGGGCCTGGTACCCCATACTCCCGGAGTACCCCCCACAGAACCCCCCGAGGGACGCGGTCGAATGCCTTCTCCAAGTCCACAAAGCACATGTAAACTGGTTGGGCAAACTCCCACGCACCCTCCAGGACCCTGCTGAGGGTGTAGAGCTGGTCCAGTGTTCCACGACCAGGACGAAAACCACATTGCTCCTCCTGAATCCGAGGTTCGACTATCCGACGGACCCTCCTCTCCAGAACCCCTGAATAGACCTTACCAGGGAGGCTTAAGAGTGTGATCCCCCTATAGTTGGAACACACCCTACGGTCCCCCTTTTTGAATAGGGGAACCACCACCCCAGTCTGCCAATCCAAGGGAACTGCCCCCGATGTCCACGCGATATTGCAGAGTCGCGTAAGCCAACACAACCCCACAACATCCAGAGCCCTAAGGAACTCAGGGCGAATCTCATCCACCCCTGGAGCCCTGCCACCGCGGAGCTTTTTAACCACCTCGGTGACCTCAGCTCCAGAGATTGGAGAGCCCGACCCAAAGTCCCCAGGCTCCGCTTCCTCAGTGGAAGACGTGCCAGTAGGATTGAGGAGGTCTTCGAAGTACTCCGCCCACCGACTCACAACATCCCGAGTTGAGGTCAACAGCACGCCATCCCCACCATAAATGGTGTTGGTCGCGTACCGCTTTCCCCCCCTGAGACGCCGGATGGTGGACCAGAATCGCCTCGGAGCCGTACGGAAGTACGGTTGTTATCAGAGTCAGAGTCAGAGTCAGAGAGTCTTTATTGTCATTTGCACCGCATGTGGTACATGTGATGAAAACGAGATTATGTACACGAGGTCCCAGTTACATCCAACAACAAATGAAAGAGAAAAACAGTAATAACATCTAGAATTAACTAAGAAAAACATCAACTAGTAATACACTAAGCCTAATATAGTGGGAATAAACAGCAGCACGAACATGAGTTTGTATGAGCAGATGGTCACAGATGAACACAGATGAACACAGCAACAAGAAAACAGATCAGCATCAGTATGATGTGATATTTTGCAGTGTTTATTTTTTATTTTATTTTTATTTATTCATGAGTCTAACAGCCTCAGGGTAGAAGCTGTTCCTCAGTCTAGTGGTTCTACACTTGATGCTCCTCAACCTCCGTCCTGAGGGGAGTGGGGCAAAGAGTGAGTGTGCTGGATGAGTGAGGTCTTTCATGATGCAGGTGGCTCTTTTCCTGCATCTGGAGGTGTAAATGTCTGTGATTGTGGGGAGACTGACTCCAACAGACTTCTGTGCAGCCTTCACCACTCTCTGCAGAGCTTTCCTCTCTTCAACTGTGCAGCCTCCATGCCACACGTTGATGCTGGAGCACAGGACGCTCTCCACTGCACACCTGTAGAACGAGGTGAGAACTGGGCTGCTCAGACCAGCACGTCTCAGCCGTCTGAGGAAGTAGAGTCTCTGATGACCTTTCTTGATCAGGCTGGTGGTGTTGTTGCTCCAGCTGAGGTTATCATTCATGTGTACACCCAAGTATTTGTAGCTGGAGACCACTTCCACTGCAGACCCACCTATTTTCAGTGGGGCATGGGTGTGTTTGTTCCTTCTGAAGTCCACAATCATCTCCTTTGTCTTCTTCACATTCATGTGAAGATTATTCTCTTTGCACCAGCTCTCCAGGTGTTCCACCTCCTGTCTGTAGCTGGACTCATCATTGTTTGTGATGCATCCCACCACCGCTGTATCATCTGCAAACTTAACAATATGACAGCCTGGAAGTGTGGCTGTACAATCATATGTGAGCAGAGTGAACAGAAGGGGGCTCAGCACACATCCCTGAGGAGAGCCAGTGCTGAGGGTTATGGTGGAGGAGGAGAAGTTGTGGATCTTCACGGACTGTGGTCTGTCTGTTAAGAAGTCTAGTACCCAGTTACAAATAGAGGGGCTTAGTCCAAGTGTAGATAGTTTGTCTATCAGAGTTTGGGGGATCATGGTGTTGAAGGCAGATGTGAAGTCCACAAAGAGCAGACGCACGTATGAGTCCTTCTGATCCAGGTGGGTGAGAGCAGTGTGGACCACGGAAGAAATGGCGTCCTCTGTTGATCGGTTCTCACGGTATGCGTATTGATGAGGGTCCTCATTGATGTTGACGGTTGCCTTGATGTGGGACATGACCAGTTTCTCAAAACATTTAGCGACTATCGGGGTGAGGGCCACCGGTCTATAGTCATTCAGACCATATTATATTCAGATTGTTATAATCTATTCAGCCTCTGTCTATTTCTGCTCTTTTTGTTTGTTTCTACACATTTCTGCAGTTTGTTTTCTTCTGCTTTCCACTTTAATTTTCCTACTTTCAGCAAATGTCAGCCGTTCAACTTCAACGTGCATTAACAGTTAAACTATGAAACCTCTTCAGCTGGTTTCAACTTGTTCAGCAGCTTTCAGCTAACAACATCATACAGCAATAAGCACTCACCCTGCATTTTCTCAAGAAATGCAGCTGGATTTAAACACAGATAGAGGAACACTTCAAAAAACACTGCTTCAGTTTTCCCACTCTTAAATTTAGACAGCTACGACCCAGACTGTCTTGCAGTCCTAAAATAGAGCGACTCTGCTGAAGCAGAAGTTGTCGGGATGAAGCCAACGTGGAGCGAGTGATCCTTTTGATAAAACCCAGTAAAATGTCTGGCCAATCCAGCTGTGCAGTAATCGTACTAATTAGCCTGTGTGGTCTGCGGCGTATTCTGTGGGTATTGAGCCCTCGACATACCTTGGCTCTCAGGCCGATGCTGTGTTTCTTCTCATGGTCTGATGCCACGCAGACTGAACCCTTCACCTGCTGTCTGACACAATCATATTTAACTCCACTATATTCAGTTTCAAACAAGAAAGTCTTAAATGGCAAAAAAAGACAGAATTTTCAGCTTGATCTCCACTCCATGCAGCCATTTGACACGTATCTGACAGTTTATGATTTTTTTCCTGAAACTTACTTTGTACTTTATGGAATCAGGTTGTTTTGTGTATTTCTTCTGTCTGTGTGGCTCTGGACGACTGTTACAAACAAAAAACTATGGACCTGAGGGTAACGCTGTCCATTTCATCTGCCCTGAAGGAAGACTGAGTATTTTTTATTTATTCTGCTTTATTGTTAGAATTTCCATACATTGAAGTTATTTTAATTAATTATATATTTTTTATTCTTTTTGCGTTTTTCATGAAAACATGGGGGTAATGCTTTAGAAACTATAATTAAACTAATAGAGAAAAAATACACCAGTAGCAGAATTTGGAAAATAAATTAAATCATAAAACATATTTGTATTGTTTAATGTAATTTGCTCCACCTTCTTGTAGATAATAACTTGGTGCTTCATTTTGTTTTGAATATAAAATTATCTTTGAGGGGCTTTCGGGTTTTAATTGTGAAACTGACAAGTAAAAAAAAAAATGCTGAAACTTTGAAAATACTGTACATTTTAAAGATAATATCTTATATTTTATTATGATCAACATAAACTAACTTATGTTAAAAAAAAGTCTGTAAAATGTGTGAAATAAAATTCACATTTTACTAATTTGTTCTAAATGTAAATATTATTGTGTTATATATATATATATATATATATATATATATATATATATATATATATATATATATATATATATATATATATATATATATATATATATATATATATATATATATATATATATATATATATATATATATATATATATATATATATATATATATATATATATATATATATATATATATATATATATATATATATATATATATATATATATATATATATATATATATATATATATATACTGTATATATATATATATATATATATA
>JBBPBX010063517.1:0-12621 GCA_038048925.1 Garcialebias charrua | reverse complement strand
TAAAACAAAAAAAGGTAGAAAGGTTTCGTCTTTCGTCCGAAAGACTTCCTCAGTCTGAGCTGCTGTATTCAGCTCAGTCTTATAAATAGCACCTTCTCACAGTGGATCAACCAGTTTGTTGATGACAGCCTTCTTCTTCTTCTGTTTGGAGTTTTATGGCGGCGGTTGGCAAACATCGTAAGGTGCATTACCGCCACCTTCCAGATTGGAGTATGGACTAGATGGTTGTCATGCTATTCAAAGTGCCCAGTCATCTTAGAACTCCCTCACAACCAACAGACCTTTACCCATTTTTAAATCCCTAATCATCAACTCTCTTACCTAAACAAACTAATGTCACCAATTTGAACATCTTGACCTCCCTTGAATTCCCCACACCAAAACTATAACACTTCACCATAAACCAATAAGTAAGTCAATTGTAGGCAAGTCTAAATGTTAACAAAATTTATGATTCAAAACACCCATAACCACATACTTATGTCACCACATTGATCAACTTGACATCCCTATAAAGTGTAACGTGCATTAAATACCCTCCACCAAACAATATTGCAATGTTGCACCGAGGGACTGAGAGAAATGCAATTTCAATCCTGTGTATGTCAGTACATATTGCAGTTCTGACAATAAAGTTGACTTTGACTTCACGGTTTCTTACATATACTGTGTACATAAACTTCATATGCTGCTTTGTCACTCTATTACAAATGTCAATGTCAGAACCTTCATTGTATTTTATAGATATATCAAAAAGGCGTTCAATTCAAGATCAACTGGACTTTATTTGTAACAGAAGACGTTTCACTTCTCATCCGAGAAGCTTTATCAATTCAATGAACCAGACTGTGTGTGCGTGTGGATTTATAACAGGAGTCACGTGTGGCACTATGAAAGAGAACAAGGCATGAAATTAGTAGCCCCCCATTTAGCCCCCCATTTTATTTGTTTGCTAAAGATTAATGACAGACAGAAACTAGCGTTATTGCCTTGTAGTGTATGGGTTTCGCCATCAGAGGGCGCTCAGTGCCTTATAGAACGGACGTTGACGCTCTGTTTATGCAGAGGAAATCAGCCGTTGCTAGGAAACCAGCTTATAGCAGATATTAGGAGCAGTTGTAACCGTTGTGTTTTTCTGTTCACAGGTAAGCTGAATCATAAACAAAATACAGTATATGTATTGTTTGGGTTTGGTTAAGGAAGATGTGTTGGGGTGGATGTACACAGTGATGTTAAAAGTGAATACTGTGTGTCTGTTTACTGTTGTGTCGTTTGTTGGCTGTTGTTTAGGCAGAGGAAATCAGCCGTTGCTAGGAAACCAGCTTATAGCAGATATTAGGAGCAGTTGTAACCGTTGTGTTTTTCTGTTCACAGTTAAAAACTAAATAAATATGCTACACCAGAAGTGACCAGGCCCATCATTTTCAACGGTGTAACATATTTTGGCGAGCTAGCCAGGAGGTGGCGCTAGTGAATCAACACCATCACCAACCACCTTCCTTCCCAAGAGACGAACCAGAAAAAAAAAAAAAAGAGAAGATGGAAGCAGTACAGCTTCTGCGTGATCAAGTGAGTGCAGCCTTGTGGCAGTTGGAAAGAGAGCCTCTCGTGGACGTCTGCAGGCGACTGAAGTGTTCAGGCCTGGACAGCGGAGAGCCTCAAAGTAAGACCAAGAGGACACTCATCAGGTTGGCAGAGGATATGTTTGATGAGATAGAGAAAAGTGAAGAAGAGGATCAAGTGGAACAGTTTTATAAAGAAACAGCCACATACATCCAGAAACTAAGTAAAATAATTTATCAGTCAGTAGAGAAATCCTCATTTAAAGAGTCTGTGCCACAGAAATACTTTGAGAACACCATTCCATGCACGACTTCAGTCCAGGCAACAGATTATCCACTCAAAACCCGATCAGAGCCGACACGAACTCTGCAAGAGGTAACATTGAGGAGGGAGTTTAAAATCTCTGGGCAGATTGGAGAGAGTGGGCAGAAGGATAAGCTGTCCTACCTCAGTTTAGTACGCCAGATTGAATATGGGATTGAAAAAGGACACTCAGAGACTGAAATAGTTGAAGCAGTAATTAGGGCCATCAGTCCAGGAATGCCTCTAAGAGACATGTTGGAAATAAAACGTGGGCTAACACTTAGCAAACTGCTCACCATATTAAAGGGACACTACAGAGTAGATAGCCCCACTGAGCTTTACCACCAGCTTCTCAATATCTCCCAAGAACCCAAAGAAACTGCCCTAAACTTTGTATTTCGTGCCATCGAGCTCAAAGAAAAATTGTTATGGAAAGCAGAAAATGAGGAGACCGATGAACTGTACAGCAGAGCCACAATTCAGCGTAAGTTTCTCCGCTCCATTGAAACTGGGCTGCTCAGTGACTCCATTAAGTATCAGTTGCTGCCTCTGCTAAGTAACATGACTATAACAGATGAAGAACTGATTGAAAAAGTTAACGAAGCTTCAAAGCTAGAAAATGAAAGATTTGAGAAACGAAGAAGGTCCACAGCAGTCAGGATTCCCAAGGTACAAGAGCTCCAAACAGAGTGCCAGACAGCCCTGACACCTGTTCAAAGCCACCCGAAACCCAAAGAATCTCCCACTACAGTGGCTGTGAAAACAGTTAAAAATAAAGAAACTAAATCAGACACACAACAGATCATAGAAGAACTTCGCAAAGAAATGAAAGAAATGTTCGTGGCAGCTCTGGAAACCAGTTCCCACACCATGGCACCAAAACAAAGACCAAAAGGCTGTAAGAAGTGCAGAGAAGAAGAGAAAGGAGACAACTGTATGCACTGTTTCAAATGTGGGCGGGAGGGCCACTACTCTCGTGGATGCCGAGCACCGAGACCGTTGATGGGAAACGGGGAAGGACTACTGAGGTGGGACCAGCAGTAGTCCAGTACCAACGGTCCCATAATGAGACGCCTAGCCCACCACCATCGTCCAGTGAAACTCCAGTTACTACCTTTTCAGCTTTAACTGAAGTTTGTTATCTACCTCCTCAACGCAAGTCAAGGTTAGTAAGCCTGGTGGGAAACCGCTGTACTGTGAACTGTTTTATGGACAATCATCCAGTCAAAGTATTATGGGATTCAGGGGCACAGTCCAGCATTGTAAATGAAAACTGGCGGCATAACCACCTTCCCCACACAGTTGTCAGACCTGTTTCAGAACTGTTGGACAATGAGACGCTCACAGTGTTCGCTGCAAATGACACGCCCATCCCCTACACTGGCTGGATAGAAGTCAGCTTCAGACTAGACGGTGATTGGTCCCCAACCAGTGAGCTGCAAGTGCCAATATTGGTATCCAGTGACCCAGCCGTGGCCAGTGATCCCATCATTGGTTACAATGTTATTGAAGCTGTTGTCAACAGAAAAGAAGTAAAGTCCAAATATGGAAGAAAACAACTTGCACACTCTGTGAGTAAAGCATTTGAAATAACTGTACAAACTGCACATAATGTTGTCAAACTTGTGCAGAACAGCAACAAAGACTCAGAGGCAGGTGTGGTAAGGACTGGAGTAAAGAGAGTGCCTTTGAGAGCAAATAATGTCACCACAGTCTATGCACGGGCACATGTTAGTCCACATGCTCGGGGCCAAGATATGTTTTTTTTAGCTGACATGGCTGACCCACCACCAGAGGGCATCATGTTCAGTGATGTACTGGTGCAAATTCCAGACAGAAAAGTGCCATACGTGCCCATCCCAGTGACTAACACCACAGACCACACCATTTATCTAATGAGTCGTAAAGTGATCGGACATCTTGAACCAATAAAGACTGTATATGCAGCAAACTACCAGACAAAGGTAAATGAGCTGACACAAGAGGAAAAAAAGAGTTCAAAGTTAAATTCACACAACACAAATAACACACAGTCACAGAAGAGTCAACAGAGACCAAAGTCATGGGATCCACCAGTGGATCTTCAGTACCTGACAGAAAGTCAACAAAGAGCTGTGAAGATGATGTTGCGGGAAGAATGTGAGGCATTTGCATATGACAGTGATGATGTGGGCTGCATCCCTTCTCTGAAAATGCATATAACCCTTCATGACACAAGTCCTGTAAAAAAAACCTACATGTCTGTCCCAAAACCGCTTCACAATGAAGTGAAAGAGTATCTGCAAGATCTGCTTAACAAAGGTTGGATCACACAATCAAGGTCTCCCTACTCATCACCTGTGGTGTGTGTCCGCAAGAAAGATGGTACCCTTCGGCTTTGTTGTGACTTTAGAGAGCTCAACCGCAAGTCAGTTCCGGACCGTCATCCGATACCAAGAATTCAGGACATGCTGGATGCACTGGGTGGGAGCTCTTGGTTTTCAGTGCTAGATCAAGGCAAGGCGTACCACCAAGGTTTTTTGGATGAAGAGAGCCGCCCCTTGACTGCTTTCATCACACCCTGGGGGCTCTACCAATGGGTGCGCATTCCCTTTGGCCTGAGCTCCGCACCAGCTGAGTTCCAGAGGAGCATGGAACATTGTATGGCAGGTCTCAGAGACACTATTTGCCTTCCATACCTGGATGACAACCTGGTGCACAGCAACAATTTTGAAGAGCACTTAGAGCACATCCGCCTTGTCCTCCAGCGTTACAGGGAGCATGGTATTAAGCTGACTCCAAAGAAATGTGACCTGTTCAGGCGAAGTGTCAAGTTTTTGGGCAAGCTCGTTACAGGCCAAGGTTACACAATGGACCCAGCGGAGCTGGCCCCGGTGATGGCTTTAAAAGAAAAAACACCTGCAACCGTCGGAGAGGTACGTCAAATGCTTGGTTTCCTCTCATATTATAGGCCTTTCATCGCTAACTTCTCCCGTACAGCCCATCCACTCTATAACCTGCTTAGTCCTCCAATGTCTGAGAACTCTGCTTCTGTCCCAGCTGAGAAGACGAACAAAAGGGTGAAGAAAAGTAAAGGCCACTTACCATCACGCTTGCCCGTTCAGTGGACTAGCGTCCACCAAGAGACATTGAACCAGCTCGTAGATGCACTTATCAGACCTCCTGTCCTTGGGTACCCTGACTTTACAGAGCCCTTTGTGTTACATTGTGATGCATCGCAAGTTGGGTTAGGTGCTATATTATACCAGCGACAGCAAGGCAAGATGAGAGTAATAGGGTATGGTTCCCGCACCTTGAGTCCAGCAGAAAAAAAGTACCACCTGCACTCTGGCAAATTAGAGTTTTTGGCAATGAAGTGGGCCATCTGTGAACGTTTCAGGGATTACCTCTACCATGCAACGTCATTTGTGGTGTACACTGATAATAACCCGCTAACATATGTGCTCAGTACTGCAAAGCTCAACGCCACAGGTCACAGATGGGTCGCGGAGCTGGCCAGCTATAACTTCACCATCCGCTACCGTCCAGGCAAGACCAATACAGACGCTGATGGGCTGTCGCGAATGCCGTTGGACATTGACAGTTACATGAAGAGCTGTACAGCTGAAGTTGGACAGGAAGCCATAAGCGCATCTATGGAGTCTGTGGTGGTGGAACAGAGTTACCCCCGTCAAGGCATTGGTGTTATCCAGGTTAGTGCTCTGAAGTTGATCAAAGATTCCAGCACCAACCAGCCTTTTACACCAGACGAGATCCGCACAGCCCAGGAAGCAGATGAGGTCCTGTCAAGAGTGCTCTGGTACAAGTCACAGAGTAGAAGACCAAATAGGATTGAGGTGAAGTCTGAGGCTCCTGAAGTAGCTGCATTGCTTAGGCAGTGGTTGAAGCTTCACGTCGACCAAAATGGTATCCTGCGCCGCAAAACAGCCCACCGAGAGCAGTTATTGGTCCCTAAAGCCTATCGTCCCCTGGTTTTCAAAGAGCTCCATAAAGACATGGGTCACTTAGGGGTGGAAAGAACACTCGACCTAATCAGAGACAGGTTCTACTGGCCGCAGATGGCAAAAGAAGTTGAACACTTTGTTACTGAAGAATGTGAGTGTCTCAAGAAGAAGAAACCGAGTAAGCAGACCTGTGCTCCTCTGACCTCGATCCAGTCAACTTACCCATTCCAACTGGTCTCAATAGACTTCCTCCACCTGGAAAAGTGCAAGCATGGCTATGAATATATATTAGTTGTTATGGACCACTTCACGAGGTTCGCCCAAGCTTATCCGACAAAGAACAAAACAGCTAAAACTGTTGCTGACAAGCTCTTCAATGACTTTGCGCTGAAGTTTGGCTTCCCAACCAGACTACACCATGACATGGGTAAAGAATTCGACAACAAGCTCATGGCAAGGTTGAAAGAACTCTCAGGTGTCCAGGGTTCTCATACAACACCCTACCATCCACAAGGTAATGGACAGGTGGAAAGATTCAACCGTACCCTGTTGTCCATGTTACGAACCCTGGAGGACAAGGAGAAGGAGGATTGGAAAGAATCACTTGCTAAAGTTGTCCATGCGTACAACTGTACAAAGAGTGAGGCAACAGGCTACGCCCCATATTACCTCATCTTCGGACGTTCCCCACGCTTGCCCATCGACCTGCTCTTCAATCTGAGGGAAGATGAAACTCATATGGACTATGATGACTATGTTAGCTGCTGGAAAAAGAGAATGCAGGAGGCCTACACAGTAGCTTCTGAAACGGCTACGAAGGAAGCTGCTCGAGGAAAAACATACTATGACAGAAGAGTTAAAGGGAGAGATCTTCAGCCTGGTGACAGAGTTCTTCTCCGAAACCTCACTCCAAGAGGTGGACCTGCAAAGATCCAGTCTTATTGGGAGAACCAGGTCTACAAAGTGATGGAGAGGAAAACAGATGACAGCCCAGTGTATCGGATCTGTCCTGAAACTGGTCAAGGGAGAGACAAGGTGGTGCACAGGAATCTCCTACTACCCTGTGACTTCCTACCACTAGAAAAGCCACCAACACAGACTGTTAAGCCCCAAAAAGATGCTCCAACTGTTACAAAGAAAAGGCTGAGACGTCCATGTGCACAGCAGCATCCAGGAAATGGTGACACATCAGATGATGAGGACAGTAGCACATACCAGTGGTACCTCAGGAAGACTCCAGGGAGACATTGGCAGACTCCGCTCAACCCCTTGGCAGCGCCGTTCCAGCCTGAACCAAGTCTTCATGTTCAAGAAGAGGATGTGCCACTACAGAGCGAAGAGGATGTGCCACTACAGAGCGAAGAGGATGTGCCACTACAGAGCGAAGAGGATGTGCCACTACAGAGCGAAGAGGATGTGCCACTACAGAGCGAAGAGGAACACTCTGACATTGACTTTGGAAGGTCAGAGAGCGGTGAGGCAGTGATTGACATTTCAGCTGCCAACAAAGGTGAGACTGACTCTGTGAGAAAGCGACCCCATAGACAAAGTAAAAAACCACTTATATTGAGTTATGACACTTTAGGTCAGCCTACCTTGGTTCAGAGGGACTGCAAGGTGACTAAGACTCAGGTTATTGAGAGTAATACCTTCTGGAGACCATGGGCTGTGGGACTGTGTTAATGCTAAGTTTTAATGTACAGTAATATGTAATCAGAAATGTCAGGAGACATTTAATTTTGTGGGGGAGAGTGTGGCACTATGAAAGAGAACAAGGCATGAAATTAGTAGCCCCCCATTTCATTTTATTTGTTTGCTAAAGATTAATGACAGACAGAAACTAGCGTTATTGCCTTGTAGTGTATGGGTTTCGCCATCAGAGGGCGCTCAGTGCCTTATAGAACGGACGTTGACGCTCTGTTTATGCAGAGGAAATCAGCCGTTGCTAGGAAACCAGCTTATAGCAGATATTAGGAGCAGTTGTAACCGTTGTGTTTTTCTGTTCACAGGTAAGCTGAATCATAAACAAAATACAGTATTGTTTGGGTTTGGTTAAGGAAGATGTGTTGGGGTGGATGTACACAGTGATGTTAAAAGTGAATACTGTGTGTCTGTTTACTGTTGTGTCGTTTGTTGGCTGTTGTTTAGGCAGAGGAAATCAGCCGTTGCTAGGAAACCAGCTTATAGCAGATATTAGGAGCAGTTGTAACCGTTGTGTTTTTCTGTTCACAGTTAAAAACTAAATAAATATGCTACACCAGAAGTGACCAGGCCCATCATTTTCAACGGTGTAACACACGCACCATCATATGTAAATTGCAAGCTGAGGTAACACATACATGTAAATTGACAGATCACACCTTAACAGTAGGGGTTCCCTTGAAGTCTCTGACAGAAAACACAACAACTGTATGTAAATTGACAAAAAACACCTCACAGCCCAACAACAGAGGTTTCTCAACAAACTTTGCTAGTCTAATTCACAGACAAGACACCTCTGCTCCCATCCGATGTAAAACGTTTGTGAATCAGCCCCAAAACTGAGTTGTAAGTCTTGGAAAGTTGAAATCTCAGACCTCCTCCTCTGTTAAGAGAAGGTTTTTCTCTCTTAACATACACAGCTTCCTTCACACCTCTCTCAAACCATCTGTGTTCTCGGTCCAAAATTTGCACATTTTCATCCTCAAATGAGTGTCCCTTGTCCGTGAGGTGGAGGTGAACAGCTGAGTTTATAGATATACTTTTTACACTTTTATACTACTATGCAGAAACTACTATGCAAAAACTCAGGACAGTATTACACTTTTATTATTTCATTTTATGCTTATGTTTATTAAATGTTTTAGTGTTTTAGTGTTTAAATGGTTACTGTTGCACCGAGGGACTGAGAGAAATGTAATTTCAATCCTGTGTATGTCAGTACATATTGCAGTTCTGACAATAAAGTTGACTTTGACTTAACGGTTTCTTTTCACAAAGATGGCCTCCTTTACTCCTCTCTCAAACCATCGTTCCTCATCTTCATCCCTGAAAGAGTGACCTTTGACCTGGAGATGAGTGTAGACCACAGAGTCAAACTGAAGTATTTCGGAGGAAAGACAAAACGTTTCTACATTTTTTTTTTTGAATGTCCAGAGGACCAGACTTAACTTTTTTAGATGTACCTGGATTATTGAGCAGCATCAGGAGATGTGGGGAGTGGTGGCACAGTGGGACTGTGATCAGAAAGTCACAGGTTCAACTTCCGGTACCAACATCAAAAAATGTAGGTGGAAAAGGTGGAACACCCACACCTGCCTCCACCCTCATTTGCCCCGCCCTGGGCCCCTGAGCAAGGCCCTTAACCCCCATCATCTGCTCCTTAAACAGGTCTCTGTTGAAAATGAGTTCTTGTGGCTCATTGAGACTACCTGGATAAATAAAGAGTAAATAAATAAAAAATTAAATCTCTGCTAGAAAGGTTGTCTCTATAATGTTGACATGTATGTGAAAAAAAAATCACATGACAAGTTAAACAGTTATAGAACAGATAGATATTTTTCATTCTACATTTATTTCTACAGGTTAGTCTCATTGAGCCACGAGGACTCTTTCACAAGACCGGTTTTATAGACAACAGTAAAAATGCAATTAAAATAAAATGGTGTTATAAAATATATCAAGGTGCCATAAAACATGGTAAAATACTGATATGGATATGTATTGATAACCATGATTCAGTTGATTGATAACAGGACCAGTTCTGCTGGGGTTTTGATGTAAAACATTATTAAAAACTTTATTTTTTAAATGCCTGATGTCAAAATGTCCAGTAATGACATGAACAGTGTGACACGGTGGCACAGTGGTAGAGCTGCCTCTGCGAGCAGCTCCCTAACATGCAAACGTATTATTACACTGATCTTCTTCTTTCGGCTTTTCCCTTTTCAGGGGTTTCCAGTGAGTCCTCCTCCACCTCACTCTGTCCTCTGTCCTCACTCCAACTACCTCCATGTCCTCTCTAACTGCATCCATATATCTCCTCTTTGTCTTTTTCCTGGCAGCTGCATTTCTAACATCCTTCTACCAATATACCCACTGTCCCTCCTCTGGACATGTCCAAACCACTGTCCCTCCTCTGGACATGTCCAAACCACTGTCCCTCCTCTGGACATGTCCAAACCACTGTCCCTCCTCTGGACATGTCCAAACCACTGTCCCTCCTCTGGACATGTCCAAACCACTGTCCCTCCTCTGGACATGTCCAAACCACTGTCCCTCCTCTGGACATGTCCAAACCACTGTCCCTCCTCTGGACATGTCCAAACCACTGTCCCTCCTCTGGACATGTCCAAACCACTGTCCCTCCTCTGGACATGTCCAAACCACTGTCCCTCCTCTGGACATGTCCAAACCACTGTCCCTCCTCTGGACATGTCCAAACCACTGTCCCTCCTCTGGACATGTCCAAACCACTGTCCCTCCTCTGGACATGTCCAAACCACTGTCCCTCCTCTGGACATGTCCAAACCACTGTCCCTCCTCTGGACATGTCCAAACCACTGTCCCTCCTCTGGACATGTCCAAACCACTGTCCCTCCTCTGGACATGTCCAAACCACTGTCCCTCCTCTGGACATGTCCAAACCACTGTCCCTCCTCTGGACATGTCCAAACCACTGTCCCTCCTCTGGACATGTCCAAACCACTGTCCCTCCTCTGGACATGTCCAAACCACTGTCCCTCCTCTGGACATGTCCAAACCACTGTCCCTCCTCTGGACATGTCCAAACCACTGTCCCTCCTCTGGACATGTCCAAACCACTGTCCCTCCTCTGGACATGTCCAAACCACTGTCCCTCCTCTGGACATGTCCAAACCACTGTCCCTCCTCTGGACATGTCCAAACCACTGTCCCTCCTCTGGACATGTCCAAACCACTGTCCCTCCTCTGGACATGTCCAAACCACTGTCCCTCCTCTGGACATGTCCAAACCACTGTCCCTCCTCTGGACATGTCCAAACCACTGTCCCTCCTCTGGACATGTCCAAACCACTGTCCCTCCTCTGGACATGTCCAAACCACTGTCCCTCCTCTGGACATGTCCAAACCACTGTCCCTCCTCTGGACATGTCCAAACCACTGTCCCTCCTCTGGACATGTCCAAACCACTGTCCCTCCTCTGGACATGTCCAAACCACTGTCCCTCCTCTGGACATGTCCAAACCACTGTCCCTCCTCTGGACATGTCCAAACCACTGTCCCTCCTCTGGACATGTCCAAACCACTGTCCCTCCTCTGGACATGTCCAAACCACTGTCCCTCCTCTGGACATGTCCAAACCACTGTCCCTCCTCTGGACATGTCCAAACCACTGTCCCTCCTCTGGACATGTCCAAACCACTGTCCCTCCTCTGGACATGTCCAAACCACTGTCCCTCCTCTGGACATGTCCAAACCACTGTCCCTCCTCTGGACATGTCCAAACCACTGTCCCTCCTCTGGACATGTCCAAACCACTGTCCCTCCTCTGGACATGTCCAAACCACTGTCCCTCCTCTGGACATGTCCAAACCACTGTCCCTCCTCTGGACATGTCCAAACCACTGTCCCTCCTCTGGACATGTCCAAACCACTGTCCCTCCTCTGGACATGTCCAAACCACTGTCCCTCCTCTGGACATGTCCAAACCACTGTCCCTCCTCTGGACATGTCCAAACCATCTCAGTGTGTCCTCCCTAACTTTATCTCCCAGTTGTTCAACATGTGCTGTACCTCTGATGATCTCATTCCTGATCTTATCCATCCTTGTCACTCCTAAGGAGAACCTCAACATCTTCATTTCTGCTACTTCCAGTTCTTTCTCCTGTCTTTTTGTCCATGTCTCTGTCTCCAGACCATACAACATAGCTGGTCTCACCACTGTCTTGTAAACTTGACCTTTGCCGACACCTTTTTGTCACAAATCACTCCTGATTTGTGTATTACACAAATTAGAGTATTACACTTCACAGATGGTAAAGAGAGTAACGGGTGTTATGTTCACATCATAATAACGTGGCTGTGAATAAGCAGACCGTGGCTCCTCCCATTCCTCACCTCCACGCCTTGCTGAGTGGAGACGACCCGCCTCCACCTGAGATCAACATTTTTGACCTCATCGAGTCATCCTGAGGTCAGAGTGATGTCATTTACACCATGACATATTCACCTGTCGTGTAAACACCTTTAATTGTTTTAAAGGGCTTTATAAATAAAGTATTATTATTATAAAGTATTACTGTATTAATAATTGATTAAATTAACTCAGCGAGGCGAGTGTTGACCCTGATTTATGCTCGTTCTCGTGCTTGTAGAGGTCACGAGCCACGAGCTGGACACCAGTCTAGGCCCAGCTTTATTGAGCTATAAATGCTAATAATGCTAAGTAATTAACGTAAATATATCTGGGAACCCGGCATCAGAGTGCAATGTGCATCATTGATCGTACGTTTGTTTAATATTTATTACACAAACGGTAACTCTAAATTGTCCCTAGGTTGTTTTGGCGCCATGTGTCCCTGTGATGGACCGGAGCAGGGCTCATCAACTGGCGGGCGGCCCGGGGGCCAACTCAGGCCCACGGGTGAACTCTGTTTCACCAAATGGGGTGAGTCCACATTTAACTTAACGTGCAAAAAACAACCTTTACTCGCTTCATTATTCAAGAGACGAGCATGAGATTAAATGTCCCAGGGGACAAATGGACACTTTGAAACTGGTTTAGGAGCTAACGTGTCGTGAGTGTTTGGGCCAGTTTGTCTCTTTAATGTTTGAACTAATGGAAGAGGAT
>JBBPBX010063516.1:0-20510 GCA_038048925.1 Garcialebias charrua | reverse complement strand
GACTGGAGACCTGTCCAGGTATCCCTTTGATGGACTGGAGACTTGTCCATGTGTCCTTGTGATGGACTGGAGACTTGTCCACATGTCCCTGTGATGGACTGGAGACTTGTCCATGTGTCCTTGTGATGGATTGGAGACTTGTCCCTGTGTACCTGTGATGGACTGGAGACCTGTCCAGGTATCCTTGTGATGGACTGGAGACTTGTCCACATGTCCCTGTGATGGACTGGAGACCTGTCCAGGATGTCCCTGTGATGGACTGGAGACTTGTCCACGTGTCCTTGTGATGGACTGGAGACTTGTCCCTGTGTACCTGTGATGGACTGGAGACCTGTCCAGGTATCCCTGTGATGGACTGGAGACTTGTCCATGTGTCCTTGTGATGGACTGGAGACTTTTCCCTGTGTACCTGTGATGGACTTGAGACCTGTCCAGGTGTCCTTGTGATGGACTGGAGACTTGTCCACATGTCCCTGTGATGGACTAGAGACCTGTCCATGTGTCCCTGTGATGGACTGGAGACTTGTCCACGTGTCCCTGTGATGGACTGGAGACTTGTCCACGTGTCCCTGTGATGGACTGGAGACTTGTCCAGGTGTCCCTGTGATGGACTGGAGACTTGTCCAGGTGTCCCTGTGATGGACTGGAGACTTGTCCAGGTGTCCCTGTGATGGACTGGAGACTTGTCCAGGTGTCCCTGTGATGGACTGGAGACTTGTCCAGGTGTCCCTGTGATGGACTGGAGACTTGTCCAGGTGTCCCTGTGATGGACTGGAGACTTGTCCAAGTGTCCCTGTGATGGACTGGAGACTTGTCCAGGTGTCCCTGTGATGGACTGGAGACTTGTCCAGGAGTCCCTGTGATGGACTGGAGACTTGTCCAGTGTCCCTGTGATGGACTGGAGACTTGTCCAAAGTGTCCCTGTGATGGACTGGAGACTTGTCCATGTGTCCCTGTGATGGACTGGAGACTTGTCCACGTGTCCCTGTGATGGACTGGAGACCTGTCCAGGATGTCCCTGTGATGGACTGGTGACTTGTAAATGTGTCCCTGTGATGGACTGGAGACTTGTCCACGTGTCCCTGTGATGGACTGGAGACCTGTCCAGGATGTCCCTGTGATGGACTGGAGACTTGTAAATGTGTCCCTGTGATGGACTGGAGACTTGTAAATGTGTCCCTGTGATGGACTGAAGAGTTGTAAATGTGTCCTTGTGATGGACTGGAGACCTGTCCAGGTGTCCCTGTGATTGACTGGAGACTTGTCCACATGTCCCTGTGATGGACTGGAGACTTGTCCATGTGTCCTTGTGATGGACTGGAGACTTGTCCCTGTGTACCTGTGATGGACTGGAGACCTGTCCAGGTATCCCTGTGATGGACTGGAGACTTGTCCATGTGTCCTTGTGATGGACTGGAGACTTGTCCCTGTGTACCTGTGATGGACTGGAGACCTGTCCAGGTATCCCTTTGATGGACTGGAGACTTGTCCATGTGTCCTTGTGATGGACTGGAGACTTGTCCACATGTCCCTGTGATGGACTGGAGACTTGTCCATGTGTCCTTGTGATGGACTGGAGACTTGTCCCTGTGTACCTGTGATGGACTGGAGACCTGTCCAGGTATCCCTGTGATAGACTGGAGACTTGTCCACGTGTCCTTGTGATGGACTGGAGACTTGTCCCTGTGTACCTGTGATGGACTGGAGACTTGTCCAGATGTCCCTGTGTCCCCCTTCAGTGTAGCCAGTCCAAAGTTGGACAGATTCTGGAAAAAGGAGCAATACCTGATCCTAATATGTCAGACACAAGTTTCCCTGTTTTTCCCAGCACGTCAAAATGGTGCTTTCCTCCTGACACAAGTAATATTGGAGAAAGCGCATTTAAAACATCAGGCCAAGCCACTTCTACCACATACTCAAAGGATAAACCAGACAGAAAAGATGAGCTTCTCAAACAGGAATCCTCAAAGCAGATTACATGTCTACAAAACTTCTGTTATGTTTGTGGTAAGCCACAAACTAAAATTTCACGCCATTTGCAAACACACCAGACGCATCCTGAAATTATCCAACTGTTTTCCCTTCACAAGGATTCTAAAGAGCGCAAAGTTTTATTAGAAAAATTGAGGAACAGGGGAATTCACAAGCATAACAATGCAGTTTTACAAGGTGGACAAGGGCCCTTGAAAGTGAAGAGAAAGACAAAAGCTAAGGCCGTAGATGGAACATTTATTCACTGTATCTACTGTGAAGGAATGTACGTTCAAAAGCAACTATGGAGACATGTCCGTAGATGCCCCTGTAAGCCAGAAAATATGGATATGGATAATCCACCTGGAAGAGCCAAAGTGCTGAGTTTGGCTTTGGCTAAAGAGTCTGCATTCTATCATGAAATCTGAAGTGGTGTTTGTAAGATCATTAAAAGTATGAAACCCGACGATGTTACCTCAGCTGTGAGAAATGACCTGTGTATTATTCAGTTTGCTCAGTCACTCCACCAGATTCTATCATGAAATCTGAAGCATTAAATATGAAACCCGACGATGTTACCTCAGCTGTGAGAAATGACCTGTGTATTATTCAGTTTGCTCAGTCACTCCACAACAGACATGGACAAGACCCCTCAAAATACGACTACATGCGACAAAAGCTTCATGAAGTTGGCCGTTTGTTGATATGTCTGCGCACAAAATATGCAATACATAACCTAGAGGATGCTGTGAAACCTGCTAACTTCCAGAGAGTTGTGCAAGCAGTAAAGACTGTGTCAGGCTTTGATGAAGAAACACGTTCATACAAAAAAACAAGCCTTGCCATAAAACTGGGACATACACTGAACAAAATCTGTAACCTTGTTCATTGCCGAGCACTCATGGCAGAAGATGAACAACTGATGAAGTCGTCAGACGCATTCAAAAAACTGTGCTCATCAAAATGGTCAGAGATGGTGTCTCATAGTGCCCTTAGCACTTAAAATCATGCCAAATACAATAGGCCATTAACATTACCATTCACTGAAGATGTTAAGCTTCTGCATCAGCATCTGAATAAATCAGGAGAAAATGCCTTTAACACCTTGAAAGATGAAGCCAGCCCCCAGACTTATGCAGAACTTGCAAAAGTTACACTTGCATAGGTCATTGTGTTCAATCGTAGACGAGCAGGAGAGGTTTCAAAGATGCACCTACGAAGTTTTATGGAGCGTGACACCACCAAGCTCCATGATGATGTTGCCATGGGTTTGTCAACGGTTGAACAGAAGCTCTGCAGCCATTTCACTCGGGTTGAAATCATTGTGAAAAGAGGCCGAAAGGTTGCAGTTTTACTCGCACCAAATGTGGTGGATGCACTGACTTTATTGGCAAGTAAGAGAGAGACATGTGTTGTTTTACAAACAAACTTATTTCTATTTGCAAGACCTAAATCAATGAGTCACTACAGAGGACAGGACAGTCTGCGTGTTCATGCAAGCCAGTGTGGAGCATAGCACCCAGAGTTCCTCAGGTCAACACAACTACGGAAACATGTAGCCACGCTCTCACAAGTCTTGAACTTAAAAAACAATGAACTTGACCAGGTTGCAGACTTCTTGGGCCATGACATCCGTGTTCACAGGGAATTTTACAGATTACCAGCTCCCCCAACACAACTGGCAAAGATATCCAAGCTACAGGTTGAAAAAAATATGGAGGAACTTTTTTTTTAAATAAAGTATTTAAAAGTGTAACACAGATTTATACAATATTAATACATAATACAGAAAGGTACATACCCCAGATACTGGTAGCATACTGGTTATTTAACCAGTATGTATATTTTGTACCAGACTATTCTATAAAATGACATGTTATCTTGTACTCAATTGGTATGTACCTGGTACCTATGCAACCTGGCTTTATAATGAAATGACTAATAACCTAGTTGCCTGGTATGTACCGAGGTCTTTGTTACAATCAAAAAAATGTGTTCAATAAAAAAACAACTGGACTTTTATTTGTAGCAGAAGACGTTTCGCCCTTCATCCAAAAGGCTTTCTCAATTCTAAGAGAAGAGACCTGTCCAGGTGTCCCTGTGATGGACTGGAGACTTGTTATTATTATAACTTGTCAGTTATTATTATTATTATTATTATTATTATTATTATTATTATTATTATTATTATTATTATTATTATTATTATTATATTACTTAAAAATGTGTTCCTGTGATGGACTGGAGACCTGTCCAGGTGTCCCTATGATGGACTGGAGACTTGTCCACGTGTCCCTGTGATGGACTGGTGACTTGTAAATGTGTCCCTGTGATGGACTGGAGACTTGTAAATGTGTCCCTGTGATAGACTGAGACTTGTCCAGATGTCTCTGTGTCCCCCTTCAATGTAGCCAGTCCAAAGTTGGACAGATTCTGGAAAAAGCAGCAATATCTGATCCTAATATGTCAGACACAAGTTTCCCTGTTTTTCCCAGCACTTCAAAATGTTGCTTTTCTCCTGACACAAGGAATATTGGAGAAAACACATTTAAAACATAAGGCAAAGCAGTCTGCATTCTATCATGAAATCTCAAGTGGAGTTTGCTATTTATGAGACTGAGCTGAATGCAGCACCTCAGACTGAGGAAGTCTTTATTTAGGGCCTTGTCATCAAATTTATCAGTGAACTTAAAAGGTATGTGGAGCTTTATTAGTGTTAACAAAAAATACAATTTTTCCTATTTATATAACTAGGTTGAGGAATCTTAGCAAATAAATCCTTTGCAAAATATGACTTTCTTTTGGAATATCGAGGTGAACTGATCACCAAGGAGGAATGTGAGAGGAAGCAACAGGTTTGCAATGAATCGATGAAAGTGTTTTTGTTTGAATTGTACTTTGATGTAAAAACTGTAAAAAAAACTTTGTCGAGGAAGTCTTCTTTTATAAGACTGAGCTGAACATAGCATGTAAGACTGAGGAAGTCATTCGTCCGAAACACGTCTTCAGTCTGAGGTGCTGCATTCAGCTCAGTCTTATAAATAGCACCCTCTCACAGTGGATCAACCAGTTTGCAGGTCCTCCTTGATCATGAGAGCAGCTGGTTTTGGCTGTTCAGCAAACTCGTTGATCCACTGTGAGAGGGTGCTATTTATAAGACTGAGCTGAATGCAGTACCTCAGACTGAGGAAGTATTTATTTATAAGACTGAGCTGAGTACAGCATCCAAGACTGTGGAAGTCATTTGTCCGAAAGGTTTCCTCAATCTGAGATGTTGCATTCAGCTCAGTCTTATAAATAGCACCCTCTCACAGTGGATCAACCAATTTGCTGATGACAGCCAAAACCAGCTGCTCTCATGATCAAGGAGGACCTGCAAACTGGTTGATCCACTGTGAGAGGGTGCTATTTATGAGACTAAGCTGAATGCAGCACCTCACACTGAGGAAATCTTTATTTATAATACTGAGTTGAATACATTATCTCCAGACTTGGACAAAAGACTAAACATTTCCAGTTTTTTTTTTTTGCTTTTCTTTGTGTTGTTTTTTTGAATGTCCTGAGGACCAGACTTAGCTTTTTTGATTATTCTACTAGAATTATTGAGCATTCATCAGGGTATTTTAATTTTAGTATGTGTCTTGTTCAACAAGCTTTCTAGTGTTTTATGTTTTCATGTAACAAATGTGATGCCCTGTGATAAACTTGCGAACCGTGAAAGGTGCACCCCGCCCCTTGCCCTATGATTGCTGGATATGGGCACCGGCGACCCCCGTGACCCAAAATGGAAGAAACGGGTAAAGATAATGGATGGATGTAGAAAATGGGCAATGTTTAGGCTGATGGTCCTCCTTGATCATGTGAGCAGCTGGTTTTGGCTGTCATCAGGAAGTCTTTATTTATAAGACTCAGCTGAATACAACATCTCAGACTAAGGAAGTCTTTATAAGACTGAGCTGAATACAGCATCTCAGACTGAGGATGTCTTTCGTCACTCGTAAGTTAGGGATAACCTGTACTTTACAGTGGGTTGTGGTGAACCGTGTAAAAAAAGTACAATTTTGTTTTAGAAATATGTACAAGTTTATAATGTTAATGTTTTATAATATGTAAATATGTCATCTCAGACTGAGGAACTCTTTCATCGCTCGTAAGTCGGGGATCACCTGTACTTTACAGTGGGTTGTGGTGAACCGTGTAAAAAAAGTACAATTTTGTTTTAGAAATATGTACAAGTTTGTAATGTTAATGTTTTATAATATGTAAATATGTCATCTCAGACTGAGGAACTCTTTCGTCGCTCGTAAGTCGGGGATCACCTGTACTTTACAGTGGGTTGTGGTGAACCCTGTAAAAAAAGTACAATTTTGTTTTAGAAATATGTACAAGTTTGTAATGTTAATGTTTTATAATATGTAAATATGTCATCTCAGAAGTCTTTCATCGCTCATAAGTCAGGGATCACCTGTACTTTACATTGGGTTGTGATTAACCCTGCAGAAAAAGTAAAATTTTGTTTTAGAAATATGTACAAGTTTGTAATGTTAATGTTTTATAAAATGTAAATATGTCATCTCAGACTGAGGAACTCTTTCGTCGCTCGTAAGTCGGGGATCCCCTGTACTTTACATTAGGTTGTGATTAACCCTGCAGAAAAAGTAAAATTTTGTTTTAGAAATATGTATATAATGTTAATATGTTTTATAATAATGTAAATATGTCAACAGAATTTAAGTTTTTATTTTATTTTATTTGAAACATTTAAGTTTTATTTTATTTTAAACATTTGAAGATTTGTTAGTGAATATAAATAAAGTATGTGCCTAATTTGTTTAATAAAATCAGTTCAAAAAACTGTTCTCCTAATGCAGTGTCCTGTCACATTTGTGTGTTTTATGTTAATTTTATGTTAAGTAGGCGGAGTTTAAATGTCCCTTTAAAGACCCCATAATGCATGTTTGTCCTCCTGTCACATTTGTGTGTTTTATGTTAATTTTATGTTAAGTAGGCGGAGTTTAAATGTCCCTTTAAAGACCCCATAATGCATGTTTGTCCTCATAAACCACATTTTTTGACGTCCTTGTAAACCACACTGGAGTCTGGGTGGTAAAACGTGCTGTGAAGCTCCTATCGGAAAGCTAAAGTGACCCAAATTTTTTTCAAAATTTTTAGAGTGCTCTGAGCTTGGTCCCAGGTCGCTAGGACCTCGGGAAGGGGTAGACCCCGTATTACACCTTCGGGCGGGTTTGGCGAAAAAGTCCGGCTAAACCACATTGACAAACCTGTGTGTGTGTGTGTGTGTGTGTATGTGTATGTGTGTGTATGTATGTATGTATGTTTGTGTCCATCCATTTATAAATGTCTGCTGCTCCAGAGCAAAGGTTTATTGTTCTTAAAAAATAAAGTACAGGTAATGACTCACTGATTGAGGGATTTTTTTTGGGGGGGGTGAATCTTGTTGAGATGTTTGTGTTTGGCAATAATTATGCAGCCCTGTTGCGTATGCATTGTTGAAAAACTGTTCAAGATTCAAAACATGTGCAAATTTTGCTAAGAAAATGTAGCACAGTTCAAGGTGCTGGAAATGAGTATATGAGATTGTTTGGTACTGTTTGTTGAGCATGTTGTTCATTAAATCAAAATTTATTTGAAATTTTACTGTCTGAAATTTTTGAAATTTTACTGTCTGAAATGCATTTTTGTGTAATTCTTTCACATAGTAGATACTAGATAATGGCTATTTATAGTTTATAATTATGTAAAATTATGAAGTACATCCACAATAACACAAAGCATTACTTTTACTAAAATTTTAAAGGTAAAATAGTATTTAAATATATCCAAAAGAGTTATGTAGACTTTACCTAATTTATTTTAGTGTTTCAGAGCTGTTGGCATTAGACATAGTTTACTAAAATTGTTTAGTTAAATTTACCTAAATAAACTTAAGTGCATCCACGCTAAAAAAAAAGCATTACTATTACTAAAAATTTTAAGGTAATTGGTATTTAAATGTATCCAAAAAAGTTAGGTAGATTTTACCTAATTTACATTGGTGTTTCAGAGCTGATGACATTTGATACAATTTACTAAAATTATTTAGTGAAATGTACCCAATTAAACTGAGTGCAAATTGTTACCTCACCTTTTTTGGGTAAATTCTATAGATTGTTTTTTTCAGTGTTGCAGAGAGGAAAGCTCTACAGAGAGTGGTGAAGGCTGCACAGAAGTCTGTGGGAGTCAGTCTCCCCACCATCACAGACATTTACACCTCCAGATGCAGAAAAAGAGCCACCTGCATCATGAAAGACCTCACTCACCCAGCACACTCACTCTTTGCACCACTCCCCTCGGGACGGAGGTTGAGGAGCATCAAATGTAGAACCACTAGACTGAGGAACAGCTTCTACCCTGAGGCTGTCAGACTCATGAATAAATAAATAATAAGAATAAACACTGCAAAATGTCACATCATACTGATACTGATCTGTTTCTTGTTGCTGCGTTCATCTGTGACCATCTGCTCATGTTCGTGCTGCTGTTTATAATGATGTTTTTCTACTACATTAGGGCTTAGTGTATTACTAGCTGATGTGATGTCTCTCTTAGTTAATCCTAGATGTTATTATTGTATTTCTCTTGCATTTGTTGTTGGATGTAACTGGGACCCTGTGTACATAATCTCGTTTTCAACACATGTACTACATGCGGTGCAAATGACAATAAATTCTCTCTGACTCTGACTCTGACTCTGATATTCAGTCCTCCTTATCCAGACCTCCTTATCCAGACCTCATTATCCAGACCTCCTTATCCAGACCTCCTTATCCAGACCTCCTTATCCAGACCTCCTAATCCAGACCTCCTTATCCAGACCTCCTTATCCAGACCTCCTTATCCAGACCTCCTTATCCAGACCTCCTTATCCAGACCTCCTTATCCAGACCTCCTTATCCAGACCTCCTTATCCAGACCTCCTTATCCAGACCTCCTTATCCAGACCTCCTTATCCAGACCTCATTATCCTTATCCAGACCTCCTTATCCAGACCTCCTTATCCAGACCTCATTATCCAGTCCTCCTTATCCAGACCTCCTTATCCAGACCTCATTATCCAGACCTCCTTATCCAGACCTCACTATCCAGACCTCACTATCCAGACCTCCTAATACAGACCTCCTTATCCAGACCTCCTTATCCAGACCTCCTTATCCAGACCTCATTATCCAGTCCTCCTTATCCAGACCTCATTATCCAGACCTCATTATCCAGACCTCCTTATCCAGACCTCATTATCCAGACCCCCTAATCCAGACCTCCTTATCCAGACCTCCTTATCCAGACCTCCTTATCAAGACCTCCTCATCCAGACCTCCTTATCCAGACCTCATTATCCAGACCTCATTATCCAGACCTCATTATCCAGACCTCCTCATCCAGACCTCCTTATCCAGACCTCCTTATCAGACCTCCTTATCTAGACCTCATTATCTAGACCTCCTTGTCCAGACCTCCTTATCGAGACCTCCTTATCCAGAACTCCTTATCCAGACCTCCTTATCCAGACCTCATTATCCAGACCTCCTCATCCAGACCTCCTTATCCAGACCTCCTTATCCAGACCTCCTTATCCAGACCTCCTTATCCAGACCTCCTCATCCAGACTTCATTATCCAGACCTCATTATCTAGACCAGTGTTTTTCAACCACTGTGCCTAGGCACACTAGTGTGCCGCGAGTGATCGTCAGGTGTGCCTTGGAAATTATCAAAAAAGCCCCCCCCCCCTCTACAACCTCTTTAAATTTAAGACCACATTGTTGTGGTACTGTTCGGGTGTATTTTTGAAGACATGTTAAGTGCAATTTGAAATAAGAAATATAAAATATGATAAAAATACATTTTTGTGTTTATTTCATTCCTATTCAAGACACTTTGATAAGAATGACTATATATTTAATATAGGCAGATACAGTGTATCTATGTTTACAATTTTGGTTGGTGGTGTGCCTCGGGAATTTTTTTCAATGAAAACACTGTGCCTTGGCTCAAAAAAGGTTGAAAAACACTGATCTAGACCTCCTTGTCCAGACCTCCTTATCCAGACCTCCTTATCCAGACCTCCTTATCCAGACCTCATTATCCAGACCTCCTTATCCAGACCTCCTTATCCAGACCTCCTTATCCAGACCTCCTTATCCAGACCTCCTTATCCAGACCTCCTTATCCAGTCCTCCTTATCCAGACCTCCTTATCCAGACCTCCTTATCCAGACCTCCTTATCCAGTCCTCCTTATCCAGACCTCCTTATCCAGTCCTCCTTATCCAGACCTCCTTATCCAGACCTCCTTATCCAGACCTCCTTATCCAGACCTCCTTATCCAGACCTCCTTATCCAGTCCTCCTTATCCAGACCTCCTTATCCAGACCTCCTTAGTCCTCCTTATCCAGACCTCCTTATCCAGACCTCCTTATCCAGACCTCCTTATCCAGTCCTCCTCATCCAGACCTCCTTATCCAGACCTCCTTATCCAGTCCTCCTCATCCAGACCTCCTTATCCAGACCTCCTCATCCAGACCTCCTTATCAGTCCTCCTTATCCAGACCTCCTTATCCAGACCTCTTTATCCATCAGTCCTTCTCACCCAGACCTCCTTATCCAGACCTCCTTATCCAGTCCTCCTCATCCAGACCTCCTTATCCAGTCCTCTTCATCCAGACCTCCTCATCCAGACCTCCTTATCCAGACCTCCTTATCCAGTCCTCCTTATCCAGTCCTCCTTATCCAGACCTCCTTATCCAGACCTCCTTATCCAGTCCTCCTTATCCAGTCCTCCTTATCCAGTCCTCCTTATCCAGACCTCCTCATCCAGACCTCCTTATCCAGACCTCCTTATCCAGTCCTCCTTATCCAGACCTCCTTATCCAGACCTCCTTATCCAGTCCTCCTCATCCAGACCTCCTTATCCAGTCCTCCTCATCCAGACATCTTTATCCAGACCTCCGTATCCAGACCTCCTTGTCCAGTCCTCCTTATCCAGACCTCCTTATCCAGTCCTCCTCATCCAGACATCCTTATCCAGACCTCCTTATCCAGACCTCCTTATCCAGTCCTCCTCATCCAGACCTCCTTATCCAGACCTCCTTATCCAGTCCTTCTCATCCAGACCTCCTTATCCAGACCTCTTTATCCATCAGTCCTTCTCACCCAGACTTCCTTATCCAGACCTCCTTATCCAGACCTCCTTATCCAGTCCTCCTCATCCAGACCTCCTTATCCAGACCTCCTTATCCAGACCTCCTTATCCAGTCCTCCTCATCCAGACCTCCTTATCCAGACCTCCTTATCCAGTCCTCCTTATCCAGACCTCCTTATCCAGACCTCTTTATCCATCAGTCCTTCTCACCCAGACTTCCTTATCCAGACCTCCTTATCCAGACCTCCCTATCCAGTCCTCCTCATCCAGACCTCCTTATCCAGGCCTCCTAATCCAGACCTCCTTATCCAGTCCTCCTCATCCAGACCTCCTTATTGAGTCCTCCTCATCCAGACCTCCTTATGTAGTCCTCCTCATCCAGTCCTCCTCATCCAGACCTCCTTATCCAGACTTCCTTATCCAGACCTCATTATCTAGACCTCCTTATCCAGACCTCCTTATCCAGACCTCCTTATCCAGACCTCCTTATCCAGACCTCCTTATCCAGACCTCCTTATCCAGACCTCCTTATCCAGACCTCCTTATCCAGACCTCCTTATCCAGACCTCCTTATCCAGACCTCCTTATCCAGACCTCATTATCCAGACCTCCTTATCCAGACCTCCTTATCCAGACCTCCTTATCCAGACCTCATTATCCAGACCTCCTTATCCAGACCTCCTTATCCAGACCTCCTTATCCAGACCTCCTTATCCAGACCTCATTATCCAGACCTCCTTATCCAGACCTCCTTATCCAGACCTCCTTATCCAGACCTCCTTATCCAGACCTCATTATCCAGTCCTCCTTATCCAGACCTCCTTATCCAGACCTCATTATCCAGACCTCCTAATCCAGACCTCCTTATCCAGACCTCCTTATCCAGACCTCGAGAGAAAAGCTCTGCAGAGAGTGGTGAAGGCTGCACAGAAGTCTGTGGGAGTCAGTCTCCCCACCATCACAGACATTTACACCTCCAGATGCAGAAAAAGAGCCACCTGCATCATGAAAGACCTCACTCACCCAGCACACTCACTCTTTGCACCACTCCCCTCGGGACGGAGGTTGAGGAGCATCAAATGTAGAACCACTAGACTGAGAAACAGCTTCTACCCTGAGGCTGTCAGACTCATGAATAAATAAATAATAAGAATAAACACTGCAAAATGTCACATCATACTGATACTGATCTGTTTCTTGTTGCTGCGTTCATCTGTGACCATCTGCTCATGTTCGTGCTGCTGTTTATAATGATGTTTTTCTACTACATTAGGGCTTAGTGTATTACTAGCTGATGTGATGTCTCTCTTAGTTAATCCTAGATGTTATTATTGTATTTCTCTTGCATTTGTTGTTGGATGTAACTGGGACCCTGTGTACATAATCTCGTTTTCAACACATGTACTACATGCGGTGCAAATGACAATAAATTCTCTCTGACTCTGACTCTGACTCTGATATTCAGTCCTCCTTATCCAGACCTCCTTATCCAGACCTCATTATCCAGACCTCCTTATCCAGACCTCCTTATCCAGACCTCCTTATCCAGACCTCCTAATCCAGACCTCCTTATCCAGACCTCCTTATCCAGACCTCCTTATCCAGACCTCCTTATCCAGACCTCCTTATCCAGACCTCCTTATCCAGACCTCCTTATCCAGACCTCCTTATCCAGACCTCCTTATCCAGACCTCCTTATCCAGACCTCCTTATCCAGACCTCATTATCCAGACCTCCTTATCCAGACCTCCTTATCCAGACCTCCTTATCCAGACCTCATTATCCAGTCCTCCTTATCCAGACCTCCTTATCCAGACCTCATTATCCAGACCTCCTTATCCAGACCTCACTTATCCAGACCTCCTATCCAGACCTCCTAATACAGACCTCCTTATCCAGACCTCCTTATCCAGACCTCCTTATCCAGACCTCATTATCCAGTCCTCCTTATCCAGACCTCATTATCCAGACCTCATTATCCAGACCTCCTTATCCAGACCTCATTATCCAGACCCCCTAATCCAGACCTCCTTATCCAGACCTCCTTATCAAGACCTCCTCATCCAGACCTCCTTATCCAGACCTCATTATCCAGACCTCATTATCCAGACCTCATTATCCAGACCTCCTCATCCAGACCTCCTTATCCAGACCTCCTTATCAGACCTCCTTATCTAGACCTCATTATCTAGACCTCCTTGTCCAGACCTCCTTATCGAGACCTCCTTATCCAGAACTCCTTATCCAGACCTCCTTATCCAGACCTCATTATCCAGACCTCCTCATCCAGACCTCCTTATCCAGACCTCCTTATCCAGACCTCCTTATCCAGACCTCCTTATCCAGACCTCCTCATCCAGACTTCATTATCCAGACCTCATTATCTAGACCAGTGTTTTTCAACCACTGTGCCTAGGCACACTAGTGTGCCGCGAGTGATCGTCAGGTGTGCCTTGGAAATTATCAAAAAAGCCCCCCCCCCCTCTACAACCTATTTAAGACCACATTGTTGTGGTACTGTTCGGGTGTATTTTTGAAGACATGTTAAGTGCAATTTGAAATAAGAAATATAAAATATGATAGGAATACATTTTTGTGTTTATTTCATTCCTATTCAAGACACTTTGATAAGAATGACTATATATTTAATATAGGCAGATACAGTGTATCTATGTTTACAATTTTGGTTGGTGGTGTGCCTCGGGAATTTTTTTCAATGAAAACACTGTGCCTTGGCTCAAAAAAGGTTGAAAAACACTGATCTAGACCTCCTTGTCCAGACCTCCTTATCCAGACCTCCTTATCCAGACCTCCTTATCCAGACCTCATTATCCAGACCTCCTTATCCAGACCTCCTTATCCAGACCTCCTTATCCAGACCTCCTTATCCAGAACTCCTTATCCAGTCCTCCTTATCCAGACCTCCTTATCCAGACCTCCTTATCAGCCATCCTTATCCAGTCCTCCTCATCCAGACCTCCTTATCCAGTCCTCCTTATCCAGACCTCCTTATCCAGACCTCCTTATCCAGACCTCCTTATCCAGACCTCCTTATCTAGACCTCCTTATCCAGTCCTCCTTATCCAGACCTCCTTATCCAGACCTCCTTATCCAGTCCTCCTTATCCAGACCTCCTTATCCAGACCTCCTTATCCAGTCCTCCTTATCCAGACCTCCTTATCCAGACCTCCTTATCCAGACCTCCTTATCCAGACCTCCTTATCCAGACCTCCTTATCCAGACCTCCTTATCCAGTCCTCCTCATCCAGACCTCCTTATCCAGACCTCCTCATCCAGACCTCCTTATCAGTCCTCCTTATCCAGACCTCCTTATCCAGACCTCTTTATCCATCAGTCCTTCTCACCCAGACCTCCTTATCCAGACCTCCTTATCCAGTCCTCCTCATCCAGACCTCCTCATCCAGTCCTCTTCATCCAGACCTCCTCATCCAGACCTCCTTATCCAGACCTCCTTATCCAGTCCTCCTTATCCAGTCCTCCTTATCCAGACCTCCTTATCCAGACCTCCTTATCCAGTCCTCCTTATCCAGTCCTCCTTATCCAGTCCTCCTTATCCAGACCTCCTCATCCAGACCTCCTTATCCAGACCTCCTTATCCAGTCCTCCTTATCCAGACCTCCTTATCCAGACCTCCTTATCCAGTCCTCCTCATCCAGACCTCCTTATCCAGTCCTCCTCATCCAGACATCTTTATCCAGACCTCCGTATCCAGACCTCCTTGTCCAGTCCTCCTTATCCAGACCTCCTTATCCAGTCCTCCTCATCCAGACATCCTTATCCAGACCTCCTTATCCAGACCTCCTTATCCAGTCCTCCTCATCCAGACCTCCTTATCCAGACCTCCTTATCCAGTCCTCCTCATCCAGACCTCCTTATCCAGACCTCTTTATCCATCAGTCCTTCTCACCCAGACTTCCTTATCCAGACCTCCTTATCCAGACCTCCTTATCCAGTCCTCCTCATCCAGACCTCCTTATCCAGACCTCCTTATCCAGACCTCCTTATCCAGTCCTCCTCATCCAGACCTCCTTATCCAGACCTCCTTATCCAGTCCTCCTTATCCAGACCTCCTTATCCAGACCTCTTTATCCATCAGTCCTTCTCACCCAGACTTCCTTATCCAGACCTCCTTATCCAGACCTCCCTATCCAGTCCTCCTCATCCAGACCTCCTTATCCAGGCCTCCTAATCCAGACCTCCTTATCCAGTCCTCCTCATCCAGACCTCCTTATTGAGTCCTCCTCATCCAGACCTCCTTATGTAGTCCTCCTCATCCAGTCCTCCTCATCCAGACCTCCTTATCCAGACTTCCTTATCCAGACCTCATTATCTAGACCTCCTTATCCAGACCTCCTTATCCAGACCTCCTTATCCAGACCTCCTTATCCAGACCTCATTATCCAGTCCTCCTTATCCAGACCTCCTTATCCAGACCTCATTATCCAGACCTCCTTATCCAGACCTCCTTATCCAGACCTCTTCCGGCTCTCGACAAAGCAAGTCGCATATCTTTTTGCTCCTTCCCTCCCTAAGTTTTCCTCCTCCCTGCTTGCTTTTTGTCTCGTCTGTGACTCTTCAGCGCTCACTCGAACCAATTTGCGATGGAGTTAATAAATTGGGCTGTTTCATCTATGGATAAGATTTTTTCCACGAAGCGGACCGGGCCAGGAGAAGCGGCCTGCCCCTCTGACACGCACGCTGTCGGATACATGATGGACTCCTGGGGACAGTGGCAACCCATGTGTTTGACCGTCTTGTCTGTCGAAGACGTGGAAGATTTGTGGATTATTGGGATATTAGTAGCAGCTGCTCTGTTTTTTGGCGTGAGCGGAGCTGTCTGTTACTGGAAGTTCAGGAAGATTTCGGCAGCTATCGGCGCACTGGCCAAACTTCCTGATCAGCAAGAGTCTCTGATCCGGGCTGTGAGCTCCTCAACCCAGCTGTTGTACGAGCTGAACCGCACAATGGGAGCGGTAGACCACCGTGGACCTGCGGTGCGCTTTGGAACTCGTTTACAGCCGCCCGGCGTTAATCAGGGCACGGATGGAGGTTTGTAGCCTCGGAAACTCATTTGATTCGGCGATTTTGGACCTGAACAGCACCTGGACTCTGGAAGGCTGCAGTCAAAAAGAACACTGTGGCCTGGATTGAAGATAAACAAAAGAACTATCTAATCTAGTTTCTGCGCGACCTTGGAAAAGGAATCAAGGAATCAAGGAGTTTTATTAACATTGCATCAATTTTCACCGATTACAACGTAAGTATGTAGTTGCAGGCATCCAGAAGAGAAATGAGTGCAAAAGCTGCAGCAAAACAAAGCACATTACATGTTTTATCAACACACGATATTGTAAGAATTAATGAGGAGGTCAATATTAAATACTGACCTCTTTATCCTTAATTAATCTACTTATTCAGATTGAATAGTAAATGTTCACGGATTCTGTTCTTTTTCAGTTTACCCAATATTTCTGTGATCTTTATGATGGATAAATACACAAAGCCATTAAGTGACAAAGACGTTAACTTAGTTTGATATGTCAAAGAGACACTATCATTTATTTAAAATAAATCAACTAAATTAACACCATTACACTTGATTGACATGATTTCACTTTCTTTCAATTCAAATACGTCAGCACACTTAAATTTAACACAACAGACATAAATATTAGATGTTAAGCATATTTAGTCTGTGGGCTCTTTAACTTAAAAAATATAGTTTCCAGCTTAGGTTGAGAGGGAAAAGAAATAGGAAAGATTTATGGAGGAAGAAAAGTTAAGAGTTTTAGGGAGTTATCTTGATGTGTTTAACCAGAAACATGGCAGTTCTCCGGCCGATTAAAGCTACACGTTGGTACCCTTGGCAAAGCATTTGACGACTTGTTACCTCGTGAAGATGGTCAGTCTCCCTCGGTCCAGTTTGGTCAGTTCGTTTACCATTCTCAGCGTCTCCAGACGTGCGCCTTGACTCGAACCGAAGTAACGGCAGCTCCTGGTGCTGTTGTTCAAGATAAGACGTTCCTTAAAGGAATGTCAATAAAAGAGAGCTTTTCAGCTGTTGAAGATGGCTTATAACTTGGCATGTTATAAGTCTTTAACTGAATGACGTGTCCTTAGCGTGTGACTAGACGATCATCAGTTCTTTGGAGAAGACCATGGTTTTAGGCTTACTCCAGCAGACTTTCAGGAAAGCAGGAAGTCAGAGCTCTTTTAAGGCTAACTTGACCTAGAAAGACGTAGCTCTTTCTCATTCGGTCTGTTAGGCCAGAAGCCACTGAGAGGAGGCATAAGTTAGATTAAAAATGTCAGAAAGGATAAGAAAGTTAGTTTAAGACGCCAGTTTCATGATACAGCAGATTTAGAACTTTCTTAACTCATTACCAACATTGTTGTATGAATAAACAAACGTCATCAGAGCATAACATATGGGACCTATTAATGATAATAGCTTGATTATTAAATAGGACAAAAACAAAAGTCTTTGGGTGTCTAGATTGTCCTGAGCTCAAGCTAAAATGAATGAGATAAAGTGTTCCTTTTATCTTCACATGCAAGTTCGAGAGGAGAGGAGAAATCCTCCATGTACAACATTTTGAATTAAGCAGAGTATTTGATTTATCTGACATTAAAATGTACTGATGCTCTTACAAATAAAATTATTCTTTTGATCACATCAGCCTAAAATCAAAGATAGAAATAGTCTCTTATTGGTGACTATGTTATCAGATTATAGCTAAATGAATAATTTTGTAGTAAATGTCTTGCTTTACTGAGAGGTCAGTAAAGGTCATCACTGGACAGTTCAAAAACCTTAATTTGACCCTGGGTAGGTCCACTACATCTCCCCCCTTTTGGAAGCCATCGCCAGTCCTTGGGGATGGGGTCCAACACGAAAGGAAACCTTGAACTGTCTTTGATCTTGAAGTAATCCAGCAAGTGGAAAAGAAAAAATCAAAAATTATAATCCCATAAAGTTTTTTGAAATTCCATACTGTTCGGAGGTAATCCCATTGCGAAAAGCTTTTAATCCCTTGGAAAACTGAGTCTGTTAACTCTTGGCAAACAAAGTCTGTGATCCCTTGGAAAGCAAAGTCTTATAATCCACAGCGGTAATTCCACAGCAGTAAATCCACAACGATTAGTTTTGTTGATTGATCAGCACCAATTGTTTTTATCAGCATGTAGAGGGGATCCCTCGATTGACGCAGAGGAGGCGACCCTTGGATGAAGGTTGAAGACCAAGCGTTGGAGCTGCAGGTCCCCACATCGAAGGTTGTTGGCTGGTTGGTTTCCAGTCAGTGCCACTCTGGTTCTATGTGTCATGCAATTATGTGGTTTTAGGTGGGCTTATGATTGGGATTTTACATTAAGCCTTACCTATATGCACCTGGTATGTAAGCTATCATGGTTTAGATCAGCTATAACTACCAATTAAGGGGTGGATCAATTCTGTAAAATTAGATATAGGGATCTGTACCTATAAAATTTTGGAGGGCTTCTGTAACGAAGGCCTCTAATTCCAAACTATTCCTCCATTCATTACTTAGTTTAGGTTAAACTAACATAAAAATGAAATATAGTTTGATCTAAATGTCTGTTGTCTTTTAGACGAACGACGTAGGATTTGGTATTCCTAATAAATTTTGAAGTCTATGGCGAGACTCATCAAAATGAATAGACAATCTAGAATAGAAACGATCGAATCGGTTCAATTTAGAAATTGTGAGGTCAATGTAGTTTATGGTACCTTGAGTAGCTTTAAACTACATTGACTCTTCGACGATTGAGATTTAACAAAACGAACTGCATGTTGGCATAGTTAAATCCATATCATTCATTAACCAATGTTAATACAAAACCTTTTTGGCTGGGAGTGTTCAGAACCAAACAATATCTCAACTAATGACAACAGTAATGACTAAACAACAAGGAAACAACGTTTCACTGCTTCGACACACTCTTGTCGTCAGATTCCAAAGTGCAACACACAAGAAAACAGGTCTCAACTTTGTGACCGAGGTCAAATTAAATCTCGTGGATTTAAACGGTTGTTAAGATTAGTTATGTTGTGAGTGTTAGGCTTAGCGTTTCTAAGTTCAAATTGGACAATGCGACTTATAGGGTGGGAAAGTACGGTAGTTCAAACCTGATTAGTTTATTTACTAACTTGTGTTTGGACGACCTTATTATCCCATGAAGTCGGTGTGTTTGTGAGATCTTTGTCTTTTGTGGAGTCATTGAACGCCTTGTAAGGTTTGATCTGATTTCGATGTACCCATTTAGCAATTGGCTCTTTGCGGCCTTTGCTGATTTTGATTTCGTAGACGACTGAGGACACTTTGTCTGTTATCAGATGAGGTCCAGTCCACCTGGGCATTAGTTTGCGGGCGAGAGTTCCGGTCTCGGACCCTCCTTTCCCGGTTGCTGGGGCGAACGTATAGTACCAGACTCTGTCTCCCACTTGGAGTTCATTGTGAGAGGCCTTTTGGTCGTAGTACGCCTTACGTCCTTCAGCGGATTTTTCCAGGTTTTTCTGGGCGAAAGCAAAAGTGTTTCTGAGGTGTACATTCAAATCTTTCATGTATTGTTGTGTAGTGTAGGCTGTCGCCATGGCGGCGTCGCCTGGTTGGTACAACAGGTGTAGAGGGAGAGTCATTTGTCGACCGGTCATCATCTCGAAGGGAGAGATGCCAGTTGATGTGTGTGGAGTGGCTCTTATGGCCATGAGGACCAGAGGGAGTTTCACGTCCCAGTCCTTGTGGTTTGCAGCCACGTATTTCTTCAAAATACTCACCACAGTTCTGTTTGCTCTCTCTACTTGGCCTGAAGCCTGTGGGTGGTAGCCGACATGAAAGTTGGCCTTGACGCCTAGCGTCTTCCACAGTTCTTTCATCACTTCACCTGTGAAGTGTGTACCTTGGTCTGAGTTCACCCGAAGGGGAAGTCCAAACCTTGAGAATATATGATTCATTAACAACATAGCAGTGGTTTGTGCTGTGTCGTTAGGAGCTGGTAGGCATTCTACCCATTTGGTGAATGCACAGGTTACCGTGAGAAAATATTTATTTCCTCTAGAGCTCTTAGTGAGTGGTCCAACCCAGTCGATCTGGAGGTCAGACCATGGGAATGCAATGCCTCTGCTTTGCAGTGGTGCTCTGTGAAGTGGTCTGGTTGGCTGAAACTGGCCACAGACCACGCACCCTTCAATGTAGTCCTTGACATCCTTTTTCATTCCAGGCCAATAGGCAATTTGTTTTAATGCCGTCAGCGTGGCTTTATCTCCTTTGTGTCCTGCGGACGGGAGATCATGGGCATGAACT
>JBBPBX010063515.1:9248-20510 GCA_038048925.1 Garcialebias charrua | reverse complement strand
GACCCTGCAGTTCTATAGCACTTTTTACAAGGGGTATTTGCCTGTGAACACCGATAGCGGCGGTCCGTAGTTCCTCGAACAGTTTGGCTGACATAATGGTAATGTCGGCTCCGCCATCCAGGAGTGCTTCATGCGTGAGGACCCCTTCCAGTGTGATTGGCAGGTAAGCTTTCATAGCCTCCCCCCTTTTTTCAAAGTCACACAGAAACCTTAAAGGTTTCGGCCAATCATTCTGTTTACGTTGACCTCTGACTGTGTAATCTTTCTTCATCTGAACCGTCAGTGCAGTCACCAACGTGTCTGAGTTTTCAGTTCGTGGCGGGTCACTGTCGACGATGGTTGAGTTTTCCCCCCCTTGTTTGATGAGGGGCTGTTAGAGTCTGTGACAATAATGTCATGGTCACTGTCAACGTCTTGTTGACCGACACACTCTGGACTGTCAACGTATTGACTGTCATTATCCTGATTGTCAGCATTCTGACCATCAGTGTCTTGTTGACTGTCGTGATTTGCGTGCTCCGACTTACTATCAACGATATTGCTACACATCACTCCAGGTTTGTTATCATTGCTTGTATTATCCAACTCTTTTAACAACCAACGTATTTTCTCCATGTCCTCTGGGGACAGAGAATTATGGCCTTTCTTCTGGAACTTTTGCGATTTTTTGCCTGTCTCGGACTGTTCCATTCGAGGGGCAGGAGGGGCCTGTCCTTGACCTGGGGGTTCCTGTTGGGACCCCCTTTTGTGATATGGTTTACTTTTGTGACCATCATTCCTATCTTTAGGACGTGCGCCCCCCTTTTGAAATCGTTTTCCGTACTCTGGGTCTTGTCTGAGCCACTGCGGTTCATAGTTCCAGCGGGCACCTTCACTACGTGGTCTGTTAGGTCGAAAATTCTGTTTTTTCTCACCCTTTGTAGGATGGGGAGTCGGTTTCCGCGCCCCTTCCAGCTCTAGTGAGTTGGATTTGACCATTTCACCAGGACACACCTCAAAGGGTGTTTTGTTTGGTGTGCGACCTGTAAAAACATCTATCGCGCACTCTCTTATTTCTTCGATGGACCTCCGTTTGTAGTTTGCGCTGACATGTACTTTCTCTCTTATGTCAGGGCAAAGATTTTTGCTGAAGATATATTTAAACCCTATCTCTTCCTCCATCTCTGGTTCGCATCTGTCACCGAAATAGGCACGGAATATTCGGTCATAATATGACCTTGGGTGCTCATTCCTACCTTGCTTGACGTCCGCCGCCGCTATGATGCCATCGGGCCCCGTGCAAGGAGTATACTCCTTTATCAGCGCAGCACATAAAAGACTGTAGTCTTTCATCACGGCGTCCCGTTGACGCTTCATGAAAGCATGCACTGTCCTGTCCGAGGTTAACCTTACCAGACAGATTTTATCATCAACTGTAGCTTCTGGGAAGCGTTGAAGCTGGAAATCAAGATCATCGAGATAGATCTTGGTTTCATGTGAGCCCAACGGGCCTGGAGCAAAGGTTTGAATGCTTTTAGCCATATTCCGTAGTTCAGCAAATGAAAGAGGAGTTTGTGGGTTATTATTAGATCCACCCACCGGCGTATCCGGTGGGTTTGTTGGTTTTAGAGGCCCTAAGGGACGTCGTGGTGGATTGGGCGATGGAGTTGATGTTATAGGCGGTGGCGTTGGTGTTCTAGGCGCATCTGGAGACTGACCTTTAATTAATGCCAGACATTTTTTCTTTTCGTTGATTAATTTGTATTCAGTTGCGGCCAGCTTCTCCCTGCACTCTTTTAACTCTGCGCGGTTGTCTGTACACTCGCGTTGTAATTCACAACACCGACTGTAGAGTTCATCTTTTTCAAGAATGACCGCCTCATGTTGTGCACGAGTCCTGAGATTTTCACGTACTGACTCTTCGTATAACTTTAAAGTATTTTGTTCGCTTTTCATGATTACCTCACGTGACTCATCTACCTCCTGTAAACGTTGATTCAAACGGTCAACCTCAGCCTGTTTTTGTTTGTAAACCAGTTGAGCTGCACCGTCCATCTGAGACTGTTTTAGTGACAGAACCTCCACCTGCAGCTTTTCAGCTTCAATTCGAGCTAGTTGTAAGTCAACATTGAATGCTGACTTATCCGCCTTGTGCGCTCTTTGTGCACGCTTCAGATCATGCTCTAGATCTGAATTTACTCTGACTTCCTGGTCCAACCTGGCCTTTAGTAACAGGGCCAGCTTTGCTAAACGCTCCATACTGACCTTTTTTGCTTCCTTTTTTGAGCCACTGTTTGCCATTGTTGACAGCTCAGCGTTTAATGTTAGTGGAGTCATTTCAGGCACCTTTTTACCATAATCTGTGAACATTTTTGCAAGCTGCCCTAAAACCTCATCAATACAGTCAGGCTTATGTTTTCCAGGCTTTTGATCCAGGCCTTGAGGATCTGGGTCCACTGGCCCTGTATCTGACTCTGCATCTGACTCTGCATCTGACTCTGCATCTGACTCTGCATCAGACTCTGCATCAGACTCCTTGTCCGATTCATGATTTGATACGGGATCTGATTCAAGAGGACCCGACTTTGGGTCTGAATCTGTGACCAGATCCTTCAGACTAGAATCCTTATCCACTTCTTCTTTTTCTGCCATCGTTTTGTATTGATTTTGTTTGAATCAATAAGATGGTATTTATTATAGTGTATGCAAATAAATGTTTTCTTAGCGTTGAGTTACTTCACTAAAACAGCTTTCTGGTTTTATCCTTGTAATCTATAAACAAGCCTTTTATTCATTCAGAACCTTTTATTTATTTTAGGTTTTACCTTCAATGAAAAATGTTCTAAGTTAAAGCCTTTGTGGCCGTATTAACTTAACAGACTTATCTTTTAAAACAATTACTATTAAACCACGCTTAATTTTTCTGTCTTTCACCCAAACACCTATTTAAAGATTTCAAATAAATGCACTGTTAACACTAAAATTTAGCAGATCCTGTTTAATTTTGCTCCAAGAGAATGTATCTGGAGTGAGAAGTGTATTTTTGTTTGTTATTTTAAATTATTTTGTATTTAAAATAAGCAAAAATGTTTGTCTGTACCTCTGTTATTCTAAAAAAAATTTTTTTTTTAAATAAACAGGAGTTATTGTTTGTGTACAGAACAATTTTAGAGCTGGTACTTCACCATAAAAATGCTGACTTTGTAAGATGTTTTATGAGCAAATTCATCTGTTAACGTCTTTTAACCAACAGGGGGCAGCTTCAAGTCTTAATGTTATCACGAGGAGACTGATTTTTCTATTCAGTATTTAAACTAAAAACAACCTTTTAGAGTTAGTTTCTAGTGTGTCCGTGATAAGCGCTCGAACCACGTTCTTGTCAGAGACAGATTTATGTGGTTAGACAGTTTAGATGGCTTCAAATGAGTTTTTAAACTCTCAGTGAAATCTCCGTTTGTCCTGTGTGTGTGAACTGCTTGTCACCCAAAGTGCACCTGGAAATGACGACAAAAATAGGCGGTCGACGCAGCGCGTCACCAGCTCTCGTACTTGAGTGAGACGGAGCTCGCTACAAAGATACGTGACGTCAACCAATCAATCACAGCGCTTGTAGTACCATTCTCAAGCATTCAGGGTGAATGTAGTTTTCTTACCTTCGACCAATGCAGTGCCGGAAATGACGACAGAGTGGGCTGGTCGCAACGGCGTGCGTTCCCACTTCAGCGAATCAGCGCTCGCTACGAGAGTGATTGACAGCTCACAGCCCTCGTTCATCCAATCACAGCTCATAAACAAACGTGTAGGACACGTAGCTGTAACGTTAGCTTAGCACAGCAGAACCCAATTCTATAGACTCTTAAACAACTCAAACGCTTCAAATTAACTTCCCAAAATTCTGAAACGTGGCAATCACATTTAAAACAGGCACAACTTAGCTACGCTCAGTAACATAGCACTTCAACTGTAACACAACACGGACTCTCTTCGGAGCCGCGTTCAAGGTCGGTTCCGTCCACTTTAAAGGAGCAGAATTCGGGTTTCAGAACCACTATCCGACACGCTCTAACAGTAATATGCTTCTTTGACCTGCTCTAACATGTAAAATACCAGCACAGCAATCTTTTTGATGTTAATAATAGCTCTTCAGGCTTTTGACTCGGTGGTCAACAAAGCTTTTGTACAGGAGTCTGCGTGAATTGGACCAGAACCAGAACCTCCACAGACCACGGGCTGACAAAAACCTCACCTAAAGCTTCCAACAGCGTGTAACAGAGTTGAACGATAATAATCTCTCAGCTTCAAATGATAAAAACATGCAGAATCTGCCTGTCTTGACACTTCCAGCCAAAATTATTATCCTTAGAGTTTAAAACTTGGATCCTTTTATGCAAACATGACGTTACAGTTCATGAGAGATCACAGATTTATCAATAAACTTTCAGAAACCGGTACGAGGCCACCAGATGTAAAGGATTATGAGGAGGTCAATATTAATACTGACCTCTTTACCTTAATTAATTTACTTATTCAGATTGAATAGTAATTTCACGGATTCTTTCTTTTTCAGTTTACCCAATATTTCTGTGATCTTTATGATGGATAAATAAATAAAGCCATTAAGTGACAGAGACGTTAACTTAGTTTGATATGTCAAAGACACTATCATTTATTTAAAATAAATCAACTAAATTAACACCATTACACTTGATTGACATGATTTCACTTTCTTTCAATTTAACACGTCAGCACAGTTAAATTTAACACAACAGACTTCAATACTGGATGTTAAACATATTTAGTCTGAGGGCTCTTTAACTTAAATATAGTTTCCAGATAGATTGAGAGGGATAAGGGAATAGGAGGAAAGATAGAGAGATGGTTTACAGGAAATTGTCTTGAGCATGTTACCAAAAGTGACACTTCCCATCCGACTTCTGCTAAAATCCAGGTACGTTTGTAAACAGCTCTTTACCTTCGACGACGAGTCTGATAAAGAAATGACACCAGCCTTTCAGATGCACAGAGTCCTTCAGGCCCAGCACGTCCGAGCTGGTTCTAGTTTACGTTTTCAACGTCTCCTGGTTTTGCGTTGGTCATCAGAAAATGCGTCAGCTCCTGGCCTCTGACTTCAAGATAAACTTATTCCAGGAAGGAATAAACAAAGTTTTGAGCTTACGCTCGTTCGAAGTGGACTCATAACAGTATGTTATTAGTCCTTAGCTGGATGACGAGTCCTTAGCGTTTGACTGAGTTCATCCAGCTCTTTGGGAAAGGTTCACATCTCTTTGAAGTTCCCAGCAGACTCTGAAGCATTTCTGCAAAACATAGAACTTAAAAGAAGATCATGAGAGGAGTGAGACTTGTGTCTTTTTCATTGGTCCGTGGACCAGCGAGGAGTTCACTTGTTGTTATCAAGATTCAAGGTGAAATTCACAGCAGAGTGAAAATGTTTTGGAAAGACAGAGAGTCCTGGAGCCCTTTTCATGAAAACAACGGATTAACTGTCTTCTGACTTTCTAAACAAAACGGTCGGGCCTCTGTGACCCAAGACTTCAACTTTAACACAGCAGGAGTGACACAGTAATACTCCATATTAAAAGAATAACAGCATATAACATATATCATGAAAATGACAAAAGTTATTCTTTTGATCACATCAGCCTAAAATCAAAGATAGAAATAGTCTCCTTTGGTGACTATGTTCTCAGATTACAACTAATGGAATAATTTGTAGTAAATGTCTTGCTTTACTGAGAGGTCAGTAAAGGTCATCTCTGGAACAGTTCAAAAATACACAGGTGTATTTCCTTTTATATATTAACGATCTGGTTAAAGTGTCTGGGGTCATCAAATGTGTTTTGTTTGCAGACGACACAACTTTTTTTTGTTCTGGAGACACTATTGAACAAGTAATGGATTTATTAATGAAGGAGTTTGTAAAGATTCAAAACTGGTTTAGACTCAACAAATTATCATTAAATTTGGATAAAACATACTACATGATATTTAGCAATAAAAATAAATCAATAGACATTCCATTTTTTATCGATGATTCAGAAATACGCAGAGTCAATGAGGTAAAATTCTTGGGTGTTATTATTGATGATAATTTATCATGGAAACAACATATAAATTTAGTTAAAACAAAAATATCTAAATCAATTGCAGTATTTTATAGGGTTCGATATCTACTAAATGATAAATCTTTGTATCTGTTATATAATTCATTGATTGTGCCACATTTGATTTATTGTGTAAGTGTATGGGGAAAAGCATGCAAAAGCAATACAATGCCTATTTTTATTATGCAAAAAAAGATTGTGAGAATTATAACCAGAAATCATTATTGTCACCCTTCTGGTGTATTATTTTCTCAAATGAAGCTACTGAAATTCTATGATTTGGTCGATTACAACATTTTGTTACTTATGTATAGAGCACATAATAATATACTACCATCAAATATTCAAAGGTTTTTTGTGAAAAGAACAAGCTGTTACAATCTTAAGGGTAAAGATGTGTTTGTTAAACCACAGTTCAGAACAAGTTTGAAGGGAAGAACTACAGTAATACAAGGCGTAACATTGTGGAATAATTTAATGCCAGTATTTAAAGAAGCTAAATCAATTTCTGTATTTAAGAAAATTGTCAAAGTTGAATTGTTAAACAAATATGATTGAATGTAACTGAGTAATCCATATATTGTTGGTTAAACGAGTTATTTACTTATTTTGTTATTAGAGAGCAATTAGTTTGTATTAGATAGATAGGAGCAGATTTAATAAGATATTTTCTTCATCTGCTACCTTTTCAATTTACACCTTATATATTTTTTATTCTTTTCATTTGCTTGTCATTTGTTGTATCACATTTTGTAAAATGAATCAACTTAAACTTCAACTTGATGAAGTGGTTCACTTTTACACTTGGCTCACTTTATGTTGGGCAGCACGGTGGCACAACTGGTAGAGCTGCTGCCTCTCAGCGAGAAGGTTGCCGGTTCAAATCCCGGTCCGGGGCCTTTCTGGGTGGAGTTTGCATGTTCTCCCCGTGCATGCGTGGGTTTCCTCCGGGTACTCCGGTTTCCTCCCACAGACCAAAAAACATGCTTGTTAGGCTGATTGGTGACTCTAAATTGACCCTAGGTGTGAGTGTGAGAGTGGATGGTTGTTTGGTGTGAGTGAGACAGGTCCCTCTTGTAAATGAGTCCCCGTGACTCAACGAGGCTAGCCTGTATAAATAAAGGTTGAATGAATGTTGAGGAATAACAGAGTTGAAGCTGTTTTGTCAAACCTTTGTTATTCTCAGTCTCATGCATTAGATGGCATGCCGGGATAAAGAGCTCATGCAGGGATCAAATCTCAACTACTACCGCACATAAGATCTAGATGCAGGAAGAGGGCCACCTGCATCATGAAGGACCCCACTCACCCAGCACACAGACTTTTTGCCCCACTTCCCTCAGGAAGGAGGTTGAGGAGCATTAAGTGTAGAACCACTAGACTTTTTTTTTCTTTTTATTCAAACATTTCCTTGACATTGTCCACAATTATGCATTTTTACATTATTATTTAGTTAATAATAACTAATATATAACCAAATATCACTTTCAAACATAGATCATCCAGATCTTCCTCCTCCTCCCCCTTCTCCACTGCCTCCCATAAAGTCAGGTCCTTTGTTCCAGGTATAGATTTACCGAAGTCCATCTTTTGTTATAAGTGTCTTTCCGCAGCCTTAGGTTTGCTGTTAACTCTTCCATCATGTTGACAGTCCTCAGCCTCTGGACCCATTGATAGATGGTCGGTGAGAATGGTTTCCGCCAGTTCACAGTGATTATCTTGTGAGCAATCAACACCAAGACTCGCAGCATATGTTTTATATTAGTATCTTCCGTTGGGAGATTAACATCTTCTAGAACCACTCTGTGGATCTCCATTGTTATACTGTATTCAGATTTAGTATTGTCCCTATGTCTCTTTTTATCGTCTCCCAGTAAGCTTTCACCTTCGGGCAATCCCAAAATAGTACAGTAGTAGGAGTAATCTCCTATCTGTCCGCATCCCCGCCAACAAGATCACTGGCCTTACTATTATAGTTGGCTATCACTATCGGTGTTCTAAAAAATCTCATCCTTATTTTCCATCTAAACTCTCTCCAGTTTGGACTACTTAAGACACTTTTGCCATTTACCCCAGGACTCCTCCCACTCCTTGTCCTCTATCACCCCGTTTAGTTCCAGTTCCCATTTATTTTTGACATCTAGAGTTGTTTCATCTTGTTCAATTCGTATTTTCTGATATAGAACTGAGACAATCTTTTGAATGTCTTTTTGGTTTTCCATCACATCAATCCAGTACAGTATTGTTCAAAATCTGTTGGTCTCTCTTTTAATTGATCTATTTCCTTATATTTTTGAAGGTAGTGTCTAATCTGAAAAAATCTGAAAAGATCCGTGTTGGCTATGTTATATTCATTTCTAAGTTGTGAAAAGTTTTTTAATGTTGTTCCTGTAAATAATTGGTTTATTGTTATTAAGCCTTTATCTGCCCACTCACCGAATCCCCTATCCGATTTATTAGGTTTAAAATCAACTATGCCATTTATTCTAGCTGCTCGTGATAAGGAGAGTGGTAGCTTCAGTTTCCTCCTGACTTTATCCCACACTCTCAGTGTAAACACCACCCATTCATTTTGAATCTTAAGTTTTTGCCATTGATTTCTACTCAAAAAAGGTAAGTCCGACAACACGATACTCCCTACTGCTGCACCCTGCTTTAACTGTATCCATTTTGTATCCAGATCTAATCTTATCCACGCAACCAACGCCTTTAGTTGTGCAGCCCAGAAGTAACTTTCAAAGTGTGGAAGAGCCAGGCCTCCCACACCTTTTGAAGAGTGCATAACCTTAAGTCTCACTCTTGGGCATTTATTTTGCCAGATGAATCTCGACACAAGTCTGTCCAGTGACTTGAAGATGGTGCCGGGAACCATGATCGGAAGTGAATTAAAGAGGAAAAAAATCCGTGGTAATACATTCATCCTAATCGTTTCCACCCTGCCAATTAAAGATAGTGGGAGGATCTGCCATCTATCTAGATCTTTTTTATTCTTAGCTACAAGTGTTTTATAATTTGCATCGTATAACTGCATAAAATTGCTGGTCAGGCTGACTCCCAATTATTTAAGGCCCGCTTTTGGCCATTTAAATTTCACTTCTTTCTCTAGAGTCTAGGTGTTCCGGCCAGAGTCCTGACATCATCATTGCCTCCAATTTAGCTTAATTGACTTTGTAACCTGAGATGTGGCCGAATGTGTGTAGGCACCTCACATAGGGGGAAATTGTACTTGTCTGGTTTTTTCATGTATAAGAGTATATCATCTGCGAATAAAGAAATCTTGTGTCATATACCCCCCTTGTTTATTATTCCTTCTATGTGTTTGTTTGTTCTGATCAATTCTGCTAATGGCTCAATACTTATGGCAAAAGGATAGGCGAGACCGGCCTACCCTGTCTCACCCCTCTCTTTATGTTGAAAAATTCAGAACAGTAGCCGTTTACCCGAACCCTCGAACCTGGGTTTTTATTAAGAGTTGTAATCCACCTTATGAAAGTATTGTTAAATCCCATCTTCTTCAATGTATAATTTAGATCATCCCAGTTCACCCTATCGAATGCTTTCTCCGCATCTAATGCTAGGAGCATTGAAGGTTTGTTGTCATTCTTAGCCATTGACTGAATATTTAGCACTCTTCTAATATTGTTTGATCCTTGTCATTCCGTTATGAATCCAGTTTGGTCAGGTTTAATTAATTTCTTTAGGTACCTTTGTATCCTATTTGCCAAAACTGAAACAAGTATTTTTAAGTCGTTCCCCAAAAGACTTATGGGACGGTATGAGGCACATTCTTTAGGGTTTTTCCCTTCTTTAAAGATGAACTAACATCATCTTTCTACTTTGCATAAACTGTTACAAGATATATATCTAGTAACATTCCACTATGTCCGGTAGAGCTTTTACGTTCAGGAAGTCAGAGTCAGAGTCAGAGTCAGAGAGTCTTTATTGTCATTTGCACCGCATGTGGTACATGTGATGAAAACGAGATTATGTACACGGGGTCCCAGTTACATCCAACAACAAATGAAAGAGAAAAACAGTAATAACATCTAGAACTAACTAAGAAAAACATCAACTAGTAATACACTAAGCCTAATATAGTTGAAATAAACAGCAGCACGAACATGAGTTTGTATGAGCAGATGGTCACAGATGAACACAGATGAACACAGCAACAAGAAAACAGATCAGCATCAGCACAATGTGATATTTTGCAGTGTTTATTTTTTATTTTATTTTTATTTATTCATGAGTCTAACAGCCTCAGGGTAGAAGCTGTTCCTCAGTCTAGTGGTTCTACACTTGATGCTCCTCAACCTCCGTCCTGAGGGGAGTGGGGCAAAGAGTGAGTGTGCTGGATGAGTGAGGTCTTTCATGATGCAGGTGGCTCTTTTCCTGCATCTGGAGGTGTAAATGTCTGTGATTGTGGGGAGACTGACTCCAACAGACTTCTGTGCAGCCTTCACCACTCTCTGCAGAGCTTTCCTCTCTTCAACTGTGCAGCCTCCATGCCACACGTTGATGCTGGAGCACAGGACACTCTCCACTGCACACCTGTAGAACGAGGTGAGAACTGGGCTGCTCAGACCAGCACGTCTCAGCCGTCTGAGGAAGTAGAGTCTCTGATGACCTTTCTTGATCAGGCTGGTGGTGTTGTTGCTCCAGCTGAGGTTATCATTCATGTGTACACCCAAGTATTTGTAGCTGGAGACCACTTCCACTGCAGACCCACCTATTTTCAGTGGGGCATGGGTGTGTTTGTTCCTTCTGAAGTCCACAATCATCTCCTTTGTCTTCTTCACATTCATGTGAAGATTATTCTCTTTGCACCAGCTCTCCAGATGTTCCACCTCCTGTCTGTAGCTGGACTCATCATTGTTTGTGATGCATCCCACCACCGCTGTATCATCTGCAAACTTAACAATATGACAGCCTGGTAGTGTGGCTGTACAATCATATGTGAGCAGAGTGAGCAGGTGTCTGAGTTTTCAGCCGCAACCTTTACAGGGTGAAGGATTCAACCACATCTAACTTGTTTACAGAGCACTGAAATGGTAATACATTAATTAATATATCTAATAGTTATTCAACATTAATTTATAGTTTAAAAAATGAGTCCCTTTTAAATGATCAGTTTTATTTTAGATGTTTATTGTAACATACG
>JBBPBX010063512.1:0-20511 GCA_038048925.1 Garcialebias charrua | reverse complement strand
CTGTTATTAATACTTGAATATTTTTTTGGTTATGTACTGTTTTAAAAATTCTACATGTTTTTAATACAAGCCAATTGTACAAGGTTTGTTGTGCATTTATTAAAATGTAAGCATCACAGACATTTTGCAATGTTAAATATGCTTAAAATTCAAAATAAATTGTCAATTACATTGCACTACATTGCATTTTTGTCTCTAAATGTCCTGATGCATCTCAGTAATCTAGGTAGAAAAAGGAAAAATTAAGTAGGTCCTCCGGACAGGTTTTTGTCTCTAAGCCCATTATACCCACTACAAAAATGTAGACTACACCACTGGTTTCAGACTATCAGAGCAAACTTCATCAGATTATTTTCTTTTTGAAGTATAAAATATTACAAAACAGTTGTGTGCAATGTTTCAGTGTGTGATTAACCAAAAACATTTCAATATGACATTTATCATAAAATGTATACATTTTCTATGTATTTACATTTAACATTCTTGCATTATATTTTGTAAAGCTTCATTTTATTGTTTTTGTCTATCATATTTTTCAGACTACAGTATAAGGCACACTTAAAATCCTTTACTTTTCTCAAAAAGCAGCAGTGAGCCTTATAATCAGGTGCACTTTATGTATTAATTCTGGTTGCACTTATGACTTTGAACTGAATTTATACACAGCGCTCAAAAATCTGCCAAAATGAACTTGTTTCACTTAATGCGCCTTATGTATGAAAACAGATCCATTCATTGATATTGCGCCCTATAATCCTGTGCACCTTATAGTCCAAAAAATACGGTACTTCATTATTTTTAGTAATAGTAAATAGTAATGTGGATGTGTTGTCATTGTATGTTCCCATACAAATGGTGAAATTGGCTCTCTGCTTTTAACACATCCACCACGAGTTGGAGCAGTGGGCAGCTATGGAAAGCACCCAGGGAGCAACTAGGGATAAGGTGTCCTGCTTAGAGACACCACAAGATGCAATGACCAGAGATTGAACCCATGACCTTCAGGTCCGGAGTCTAGTGTAAATGAAATGGTCAAAATGTGTTCAAATGACATTCACTCTTAAAATTCTGTTCCCTAAAAAACTATTAAAGTAAAAATATATCAGAGTCAGAGTCAGAGAGCCTTTATTGTCATTTGCACCACATGTGGTACATGTGATGAAAACGAGATTATGTACACAGGGTCCCAGTTACATCCTACATCAAAAAGTGAGAGGAAAAACATTAATAACATCTAGGATCTGACTATGGAGGAACATCAACTAGAAATACACTAAGCACTAATGTAATAGAAAAACATCATTATAAACAGCAGCACGAACATGAGTCAGTATGAGCAGATGGTCACAGATGAACACAGCAACAAGAAAACAGACCAGCATCAGCATGTTGTGATATTTTGCAGTGATTATTCTTATTATTTATTTATTCATGAGTCTGACAGCCTCAGGGTAGAAGCTGTTCCTCAGTCTAGTGGTTCTACATTTGATGCTTCTCAGCCTCCGTCCTGAGGGGAGTGGGGCAAAGAGTGTGTGTGCTGGATGAGTGGGGTCTTTCATGATGCAGGTGGCTCTTTTCCTGCATCTGGAGGTGTAAATGTCTGTGATGGTGGGGAGACTGACTCCAACATCTTCTGTGCAGCCTTCACCACTCTCTGCAGCTTTTCTTTCTGCAGCTGTGCAGCCTCCATGCCACACGTTGATGCTGGAGCACAGGATGCTCTCCACTGCACACCTGTAGAAGGAGGTGAGGACTGAACTTCTCAGACCAGCTCGTCTCAGCCGTGTAGAGTCTCTGATGACCTTTTTTGATCAGGCTGGTGGTGTTGTTGGTCCAGCTGAGGTTGTCATTCATGTGTACACCCAAGTACCTGGAGACCACTTCCACCGCAGATCTGTTCAGTGGGGTGTGGGTTTGTTTGTACCTTCTGAAGCACAATCATCTTTTAATTATCATATTTTAATTAATTTTCTCATTGTACTTTATAAATTATTAACTCATGCATTTAATCTATTCACTACAGTATTTGTAGGAATTTGCTTTGATTTTATTTCTGTTTTTTTGCACACCGGTTTGTATTGAGGGGGAAAAAAAGCAAAATCTTCAAAACCCCTTTCATATTTTTTCAAACTACTTTCTGCTTAAAAATGCAACTTTGATTTGGAGAAGATGTACATAATGGCAGAAAATGAGAAAATTAAACAAGCAAACGTTTATCTAATGGAATTTTATTCTTTCATGGAAGTGTCAATTTGTCTCAAACTCAGATATTTTAGTTTGGACCCATTCTCAAAGTATGGATGTAATGTATATAGCAATGTTGACACTTTAATAACTTCCTTTGACCTTTGGGTTTGCTGCAGAATGCAAAGAGTAACAGCTGAGTGTAAATGTTGGACAACATTTTAGAATGTTTACTTGACAAAACAAAAATGCTTTTAGTGAACACTCATTTAGCTCTAAGTCCAGGATTGCAACAAATAAAAAATCAAAAAGTGAAGACAAACGGGAGTCAGAACACATATGTGATGAAACTTAAATATTAGTTTTGTTTTAGAGCTTTGAAAGTCAAAAGAAGCAAAATGCTGAAAAAAAGATGAAAAGTAGCTAAAGCTAAAGCAAAATGGTAGCTTTTTTTCATTCACTCATTCAACCTTTATTTAGGCAGGTTAATCTCATTGAGTCTCGAGGACTCAAGAAACACCTGGCTACAAACAAAAAATAATGACAACAGCAACAGTAGATTTTCCTTGGACCATCAACAATAGACAAACACAAGAGAGAAATACAGTTTTTAACAAGTTAAAACAAATATGTCAAAGTAGTAAAACAGACAGATTATAAGGTAGATGTAGAAAATCAAAAACAGGAACATGTCTGCATTGGTTTTTGTCAGGATTACAACAGATTCTTAAAACTATTTAGAAAAGTCAAGGTTGAGAGCTTCAGATCTTTAAGATATTCCAGGAAGCAGGAGCAGAGTAGGAGAAGGCCTTTTTGCCAAGCTCAGTCCTCACTGATGGAACACTGCAGCTTGATGTTAAAAATAACAAAATGCTAGCTAAAACTGGCAAATGGTCAGCTGAAGAAGCACAGAAAGCTTACTAAACTAATGAAAAGCAAAAATACTAGCTAAAGTTGTAGAATGGTAGCTAGTAAAAATAAGCTAGCTAAAAGCTAAAGCTAGCAAAAGGCTAGCTGAAAGCTAAACGCTAAAAGCAGAACATCAAGTAGATAAAAAAAATCAGTTTTTGTAGGAATTAGAGACATCTCCATGTTTTCAGAGGGGAAGTTGTTGTACACATTTTGATAGCATAAATGTAGCAAAAACAAAAAAATCACAGGACTCATTTTGTGGACCGAACATTTTGATTTATGAATGACTAAAAATGTGCAAAGTATGCAGAAGTAGATTAGTGGAAAATGAATAGTGTGAATGCTGAATCAGCAGTGATCAAATTGTTTTTAGTAATATTTATAAATAGGTTGAGGGTCATGTGACCACACATTTTTATTTTCCCTTCTGAATCGTAACTGAAGTTAGTGAAAGATGATCAGGTCCCTGAAGACTTCCTTCATCTTCTTTGTGGGAGTGACGGGAAACCCCATCTGACCCGAGAGCTTTCAGATGGTGTACAGGAGGGGTCTGGTCTCCCCAGACATCTGTTATATGGAAACACTTCTAATTTACTTTTAGAGCCGAGGGAAAACCAAAGGGGAAACTGAAGAGGTTTGTATCTGTTTCAGTCAGTAAACAAATCCCAAAACTATTTAAAGGTCATCTTTAAGCATTTAGAATAAATCTGGGATTCATAATATTGACCCTAATTTGAAACTACATGTCTGATTTAATCCACATGTTCAGTCATCTACTGTATAAATCTTTAACAGTAAGAGACCACAGTGCGTTTTCAACTCTGTAAGTCCCCAAAAGAACAACTGAAGAGTCTCCAAAGACTGTGTCTTCCAGAAGCTTGACATGCACTTTAAGGGTCAAAGTTCATCCATAGATACCTAATGTGGGGTCAGCTTCATGAGGTGGAAATGATCCTCCCTGAGGGGAAAATTTTCAGCTGTGCTATCCTCTTTCCTCAAACAAAAAGACTGGCTCCTGGACATCATTAACATCACATTAAATGTCTGAATCCTTGAAGGAATGCCTAGCTTGCAATTGTTTTAAACAAAGTTGTTAGTATGTTAGCGTTCAGGTGTGGAGGATGACCATCAGCTATGAACACACCAAATTTTTAGCTCAATAGCTGTAAGATTGATGGAGTTACCGTATTTTTTGGCCTATAAGGCGCACCGGATTATAAGGTGCAAAACAACTTCATTTTGACAGATTTTTGAGCACCGTGTACCACATCTGTACAGCAGTGTTCCTCAACCCCCGAGCTGTGAACTGGGACCGGTCCGTGGGTTAATGTGTACTGGGCCTCACAGAAGGGAAAAAAAAAAGTTTTATTTTGAAAAATCTATGGATTCTCTCTACCCCATCAGTCTATGACTCACTCTTGATGCAGGTCAACATGCACAGTTGGTTAGTTTCAGTTTCTGCTAGGCGCATGCGCAGATCAGTTCTACATTGTTGGTGAAGAACAAAGTAATTCAGCTACGTGGTCTGGAGCAGACAGGTGGAGGTGTGCAGCCGTATCTGTGCATTTAGAAGGATTACACACTGCATGTTTTTCAACCTGCCTGAAAAACACTGACTATAACTAAATAAAACTATAATTTTAACAAGCTTCCTAATATCACATTGGAGCTGTTGCTTCACATTTTTGCTTCTGATCAAAATAAAAATAAAAATCTCTGCCCATAAAATTTCAAAGTCATGGGTAATTTTATTATAAAACTCAAAAATATAATTAAACGTTTTGCACTAGGCATAAGTTCCTGTGCTTTTGTCAATAATCTGATGAGTGAATCACTACAGGAGTTCTCTGAGCTTTCACCGAACTGATAAAACAGTCATGCGCTCAGAGTATTTGAAGCGAACAACGTTTTCAATGTTTGTAAAATACACCAGAATGCAGGAAATGGCATCTATTTTATTCAAAATTTTGTTGGGAGGACGCCCAGACCTGCGGCCCGTGAAAATATTGTCTGACATCAAACTGGCCCGTGGCACAATAAAGGTTGGGAACCACTGCTGCTGTACAGTACATCTATGTATGTTGTTAAAATTATGTAGGTTTGTTTAGAACATTGCAAGAGTGTGGGAAGGGTTTCTAAAGCCTTAATATACAGGTAGTCCTCGGGTTACGACGGTCTCGAGTTACATTGTTCCGTGGTTACGTCACATCTCCCATAAAAAAAAATTAAAAAAAATAAATATATATATTGAAAATTTATTTTGAAACGCTGAGTTCCGGTTTTACTTCCGGTTTGACTGCTTAAGCAGCGGAGCTTGACCAGAAGCAGCGGGAGCAGAGTGGAAAAATACAGGGGAGACCTTACTGGACTGACGTTCACGAGTAAGACCGGACTGGACAGAGGCAGAACCAGCGAAGCAGTGGAAAAGTAAATGCTCTGGACAAGGTTGCCAGCGGTTTCTCGTCGGAATACGGCAGATGGACCAGCTGGATGGCGGTTTTACTTCGTAAACAAATAGAAGATGGACGAAGGAAAACGGCTTCATCGGCTCTCCAGTAGGAAATTAACAATTTTTCGCCTTCATTAGGGCTCTATAACGTGGGTATTTTGATAATTATGTATAGAGTACTGTGTTAGGATAGGCTAAGTGCTCGGTAACTGTACAGTTCTACATGTATGGTGCAGTATGTATGTATGTATGTTCCGACTTACGTCGAAATTCGGGTTACAATGGAGCATAGGAACGGAACTCCGTCGTAAGTCGAGGACTACCTGTACACTAAAATACATATAGCGTTCCTACTTCACAATTTTCCACTTATCGCGGGAGTGTCGTAACAAAACCCCTGCAATAAATGAGGGACTACTGTACAGGTAGTCCTCGACTTACGATGTAGATCCGTTCCTAGGCAGCGTCGTAAACCCATTTTTGATGTAAGTCGTGAAGTAAACATGAGGGAGACCCTATATTGTGTCTTTAAACACATATAGTGCCACCCAGATGTAACTAAAGGATTTTAACAGGGGTCAGTATTAAGCTGACCTCTTTATCCTTAATTAATTTACTTATTCAGATTGAATAGTAATTTCACGGATTCTTTTCTTTTTCAGTTTACCCAATATTTCTGTGATCTTTATGATGGATAAATAAACAAGCCATTAAGTGACAGAGACGTTAACTTAGTTGGTATGCCAAAGACACTACCATTTATTTAAGATAAATCACTAAATTAACACCATTACACTTGATTGACATGATTTCACTTTCTTTCAATTTAATACGTCAGCACAGTTAAATTTAACACAACAGACTTCAATACTGGATGTTAAACATATTTAGTCTGAGGGCTCTTTAGCTTAAAATAGTTTCCAGCTTAGAATTGAGGGAAAAAGATAGGAGGAAGATGGAGAGATGGTTTAAAGGAAATTATCGTGAGCATGATACCAAAAGTGACACTTCCATCCGACTTCTGCTAAAATCCAGGTACGTTTGTAAACAGCTCTTTACCTTTCGACGACGAGTCTGATAAAGAAATGACACCAGCCTTCAGATGCACAGAGTCCTTCAGTCCCAGCACGTCCAAAACTGGTTCTAGTTTACGTTTTCAACGTCTCCTGGGTTCCGCGTTGGTCATCAGAAAATGCGTCAGCTCCTGGCCTCTGACTTCAAGATAAACTTATTCCAGGAAGGAATAAACAAAGTTTTGAGCTTACGCTCGTTCGAAGTGGACTCATAACATCCTGTTATTTAGTCCTTAGCTGAATGACTGTCCTTGGCGGGTGACAGGCATTCATTCAGCTCTTTGGGACGTCTCCATGTCTTGAAGTTCCCAGAAACTCTTAGGAACTAACTAGTTCCTTCAAAACTCATCCGTTCCAGCAACAGCTTAGAACTTAAGGAAGGATCTAAGAGATGAGAGAGACTTGTGTCTTTTTCATTGGTCCGTGGACCAGTCGAGCAATTCACTTGCCGTTATCACGACCCAAGGTTACAGCCCGAGCAGAGGGAAATTGTTTAGGAAAAAGACAGAGAAGCTGGAGTCGTTCTCATAAAACAACAGATTAACTGTCTTCTGCCTTTCTAAACAAAGCGGCCGGGTCTCTGTGACCCGAGACTTCAACTTTAACACAGCAGTGAACACAGTTTAACTCTTACAGAATAACACAGCTTAAAAGCACACATCATGAAAATGACAAAATGTTATTCTTTTGATTACATTAGAATAAAATTAAAGAAGCCAATAGTCTCTTTTGGTGACTATGTTCTCAGATTTCAACTAATGGAATAATTTGTAGTAAATGTCTTGTTTTACTGAGAGGTCAGTAAAGGTCATCTCTGGAACAGTTCAAACACACACAGGCGTATCAAAGTGGACACGGTCATGCCCACTACATCTCCCCCCTTTTGGAAGCCATCGCCAGTCCTTGGGGATGGGGTCCAACACGAAAGGAACATTGAACTGTCTTTGATCTTGTAGTAATCCAGCAAGTGGAAGAGAAAAATCAAAAATTATAATCCCATAAAGTTTTTTGGAACATCCATACTGTTCGGAGGTAATCCCATTGCGAAAAGCTTTAAATCCCTTGGAAAACTGAGTCTGTTAACTCTTGGAAAACAAAGTCTGTGATCCTTTGGAAAACAAAGTCTTATAATCCACAGCGGTAATTCCACAGCAGTAATTCCACAACGGTTAGTTTTGTTGATTGATCAGCAACAATTGTTTTCATAATCAGCATGTAGAGGGGATCCCTCGATTGACGCAGAGGAGGCGACCCTTGGATGGAGGTTGAAGACCAAGCGTTGGAGCTGCAGGTCCCCACATCGAAGGTTGTTGGCTGGTTGGTTTCCAGTCAGTGCCACTCTGGTTCTATGTGTCATGCAATTATGTGGTTTTTTAGGTGGGCTTATGATTGGGATTTTACATTAAGCCTTACCTATATGCACCTGGTATGTAAGCTATCATGGTTTAGATCAGCTACAATTACCAATTAAGGGGTGGATCAATTCTGTAAAATTAGATATAGGGATTTGTACCTATAAAATTTTGGAGGGCTTCTGTAACGAAGGCCTCTAATTCCAAACTATTCCTCCATTCATTACTTAGTTTAGGTTAAACTAAAATAAAAATGAAATATAGTTTGATCTAAATGTCTGTTGTCTTTTAGACGAACGACGTAGGATTTGGTATTCCTAATAAATTTTGAAGTCTATGGCGAGACTCATCAAAATGAATAGATAATCTAGAATAGAAACGATCGAATCGGTTCAATTTAGAAATTGTGAGACCAGTGTAGTTTATTGTACCTTGAGTAGCTTTAAACTACATTGACTCTTCGACGATTGAGATTTAACAAAACGAACTGCATGTTGGCATAGTTAAATCCATATCATTCATTAACCAATGTTAATACAAAACCTTTTTGGCTGGGAGTGTTCAGAACCAAACAATATCTCAACTAATGACAACAGTAATGACTAAACAACAAGGAAACAACGTTTCACTGCTTCGACACACTCTTGTCGTCAGATTCCAAAGTGCAACACACAAGAAAAACAGGTCTCAACTTTATGACCGAGGTCAAATTAAATCTCGTGGATTTAAACGGTTGTTAAGGTTAGTTTTTGTTGTGGGTTTTAGGCTTAGCGTTTCTAAGTTCAAATTGGACAATGCGACTTATAGGGTGGGGAATACGGTAGTTTAAACCTGATTAGTTTATTTACTAACTTGTGTTTGTACGACCTTATTATCCCATGAAGTCGGTGAGTTTGTGAGATCTTTGTCTTTTGTGGATTCATTGAACGCCTTGTAAGGTTTGATCTGATTTCGATGTACCCATTTAGCAATTGGCTCTTTGCGGCCTTTGCTGATTTTGATTTCGTAGACGACTGAGGACACTTTGTCTGTTATCAGATGAGGTCCAGTCCACCTGGGCATTAGTTTGCGGGCGAGAGTTCCGGTCTCGGACCCTCCTTTCCCGGTTGCTGGGGCGAACGTATAGTACCAGACTCTGTCTCCCACTTGGAGTTCATTGTGAGAGGCCTTCTGGTCATAGTACGCCTTACGTCCTTCAGCGGATCTTTCCAGGTTTTTCTGGGCGAAAGCAAAAGTGTTTCTGAGGTGTACATTCAAATCTTTGTCTTTGGCATGGCCTAACATCACCCCCCTTTGGTCATGGGGGACCACGATCACAGGTGAGGACGTCCGTCCATGGGCACAAGTTAGGATGCCACCGTTTAGTTTAAGCTGTTCGCGCAGCTGAGAGAAGACGGTACACAGGAATCGTTTAGGTTTTGGCCAACGTATCTTCTTACGTTTACCTCTTTCCGTGTAATTCAGGTGTGTCACAACTGTCGGCGCAGTCGCAGGTGTGTCTGATTGTACAGACTGCGACGGGTCACTGTCGTTGTGTGTGTCTTCCCACTTCTTGACTGAAGAGGGGCTCTTTGAGTCTGTAAAAACTATGTCATTTCTGATTAGTTCTAGACTCAAATGTTCCTGAACCAAGGTTTCATCGAAAGCTTGGCTGATAGCCGATTTACCTGTCCCAGGGGACAGTACAGCAACCTCGGTGTGGGGTCCTTGGATCTCCACACCTTTCTCTACCTGTGGTAGGTAATGTGAGTTTGCCCCCTTCTTGTCTGATGAGGGGTCCTCGTAATCTGCAACAATGATGTCCAAGTGACTGTCAGCGTTTGGTTGACTGTCATTTTCTGGACTCAGATGCCCTTGAACCAAGGTTTCATTGAAAGCTTGGCTAATTGCCGAATTACCTGTCCCAGAGGACAGTACAGCGTCTTCGGTGTGGGATCCTTGGATCTCAACACCTTTCACTACCTGTGGTAGGCAGTGGTCAGGGAGTGCTGAATGTGTCAGCTCACAGAGGAGGTTCTCTTGTTGGGCCAGAGTTTGGTCCAACTTTTGGGTCTCTTCTGTCTCACCTGTAGTTGAAGGTTCACTTACCGGGCTCTCGTCCTCGGATGAGCAGTCCCTTGTGTCCTCTGCGGTACCTGCGGTTAGGCAGTCTGTATCACAACTAGGAGGCACTTTTATTGGCAGGGGTTTTCTCACTGTGCTCCACATTTTCTGTTGACCATAATCTACAATCGCGCCGAAGCGGTTTATAAAATCTTGGCCAACCAGAAATGGGAATGAGTCAAGTTTAGACACGTACACCGGGTGGTGTATTGTCATTTCGCCAATCTGCATGTGAACCATAGCCATAGCTGTTAGGGTTGTTCTCGTCTCTGCGAGACCCTGTAGCTCAATAGCACATTTCTCAAAGGGTATTTGCCTGTCAACACCGTTAGCGGCGGTCCTCAGCTCCTCGAACAGCTTGGCCGACATAATGGTTATATCAGAACTGCCATCCAGGAGGGCTTCACGCTCAAGGACACCTTCCAGTGTGATAGGCAGGTAAGCTTTCTTAGCCACCCCCCTTTGTATAAAGTTACACAGAAACCTCACAGGTCTTGGCCCACGTTTCTGTTCACGTGTACCTCTGGCTGTGTAATCTTGTTTACTGTCAGCATCTTGTTGGCTGTCAGCATCATGACCTTCAGGATGTTGTTGTGTGTCAGCAATTGGTTTGCTGTCAACATCCATGGCAATGTTGGTAGTAGTGTGCGCTGAGTTATTTGTGTGCTCTGAGTCTTTGTGAAAGACAGTGCTACACATCGCTCCAGGTTGGTCAATGTTGATAGTGTCATTATCAATGATAACGCCACTCATTGTATCAGGTTGGTCAAGCACAGTAACATTCAAATCTACTGACAAACTACTTACTTCCTCTGTCTCTTCCGAGCATAGAGGTGTTGGGCCATTATTCCGGGACATTCGTGACTCTTTGCCTGTCTCGAACTGTTCTGTTCGAGGCGCGGGAGGTGCAGTTCCAAGGCTCGGGGGTTTCTGTTGGGACCACGCATAGTTACATGAGTATAGGTCCTCATACTTCAATTTCTTTTGAAGTCCACCCACCGATGGACCTTGGTTTTCACCCACCTGGTTCGATCTGAACCGTTGTGGGTCTCTTAGAGAGTGAACACCTACCTTTTGTGGTTCGTTGCTTGTCTCAGATTTTTCAATCTGAGGAGCTTCAGGGGCGGGGCTCCCTTTAAACCATTTTGAGTCACTGTTCCAGCTGGTACCAACATTTCGGTGTATGTCAGTTTGAAAATCTTGTTCATTCTTGCTAGTATTATCCAACTCTTTTAACGACCGACGTAAGTGCTCTACCTCTTCTGAGGTCAGAGGGCCTTTGAGACGACGGTGTTTATTCTCGCTTTCTATAGGAGAGAGAACCTCTCCTATTTTTAGCGACTGTGATACGACCTTTTGACCTGGGCACACCTCAGAGGGTGTTTTGTTTTGCATGTGAGCCTCAACAGCAGTTACAGCGCACTGTTTCATCACTGATTGTTTAAACTGATGTTGTAGCTCAAGGCCTTTTTTGAGAAGTTTTTCTCTTTGTCGTTTGCTCTTCTGCCATATCAATTCAATCTTTGCTTTGAGCAGCTGGTTATTTGTGTGCTCTGAGTCATCAAAGACAATGTCACGCATTGTACCAGTTCGGTCATCCTCTGTATCATTCAAGTTTTCAAACAACCAACTTATGTCCACTATCTCCTCAGAGCTTAGAGGTATGTTGCCTTTTTTCTGGAACTTCTGTGATTTTTTGCCGGTCTCGGACTGTTCCGTTCGAGGGGCAGGAGGGGCTTGTCCTTGAACTGGGGGTTCCTGTTCGGACCCCCTTTTGTGATATGGTTTACTTTTGTGACCATCTTTCTTATCTTTAGGACGTGCGCCCCCCTTTTGAAATCGTTTTCCGTACTCTGGGTCTTGTCTGAGCCACTGCGGTTCATAGTTCCAGCGGGCATCAACATGTCGTGGTTTGTTAGTTTGAAAAACATGTTTCTTCTCGCCTTTTTTAGGAGAGGGAGTTGATGAACTTGTCCCTTCCAGCTCCAGCGAGTGGGATTTGACCTTTTCTTGGTAATGTAGTTCACGCTCTGGTTTTGTTTTTAACCAGATCGGGTCAGGGAGTTGACGAACATCAAAACCATTTATAGCACGCCGTTTTATTTTAAGCTGTTCAATCTCACGTTTTAACTCAAGTTTCTCTTGTTGAAAATTTTCTCTTCCGCGAATGTTATTTTGCATTAACCATTCAAGCATTGCTGTGAGCAGCTGTAAAGCTTCATCATAATTGTCATCTCCCATCTTTTTGTTTTGATTTTGTTTGAATCAATAAGACGGTATTTATTATAGTGTATGCAAATAAATGCTTTCTTAGCGGTGAGTTATTTAACTAAAACAGCTTTCTGGGTTTGTTCCTGTAATCTATAAACAAGTCTTTCCTTCATTCAGTACCTTTTTATTTATTTTAGGCTTTACCTTCAATGAAAAATATGGTAAGTTAAGCCTTCGTGGCCGTATTAACTTAATAGACCTATCTTTTAAAACAATTACTATTAAACCACACTTAATGTTTTCTGTCTTTCACTCAAACGCCTTCTTAAAGATTTCAAATAAATGCAATGTTCACACTAAAATGTTAGCAGATTTTGTTTTATTTTGCTCCAAGAGAATGTATTTCAGATTCAGTAAAACTGTTTGAGTGTTTCTGCAGTTATCTGGATTGAAAAATGTAATTTTGTTTGTTATTTTAAACTTTTTATTTAAAATAAACTGGAGTCATTAATTGTACACAGAAAAACGTTAAAAATGCCATTTTTAACTAAAAGTGTGCAGTTGTGCACACCAATTCTGTTTAAAATTCAGAGATGTGAAGAGCTTAATGTGGAAATGCTCTGTTCTCCATCATTTTTTTTTAATTTAATTTGAAAATCAAATAAAAAATGCTTTTTTGAGTGTTATTTTAAATCTCTTCAGTATTTAAAATGAGCATAAATTGTTTGTCTGTACCTCTGTTATTCTAAAATTTGTATTTAGAATAAACAGGAGTTTTTGTTTGTGTACAGAACAATTTTAAAAGCTGGTAATTCACCATAAAAATGCTGACTTCTCATGATGTATTATGAGAAAACTCATCTGTTAACGTCTTTTAACCAACAGGGGGCAGCTTCAAGTCTTAATGTTATCACGAGGAGACTTTTTCTTTCTACTTCCGGCCGCTAGAGACGGCTTGGTTGACTTCTTGCAGCTTAGCCGTTAGCTTGCGAGTAGCATCTAACAACTCTGTAAAAATATCAACATTGGAAAGAGTTGGCCTGTACGTGATAAACGCTTGAACTACGTTCTTGTCAGAGACACATCTGTATGATTAGACAGTTTAGATGGCTTAAATTGAGTTTTTAAACTTTTAGTGAAATCTCTGTTTGTTCTGTGAGAGTGAACTGCCTGTCACCCAAATTGCACCTGGAAATGACGACAAAATGGGCGGGTCGACGCAGCGCGTCACCAGCTCTGCTGAGCGAGGCGGAGCTTGCTACACAGATATGTGACGTCAACCAATCAATCACAGCGCTTGTAGTTCATTCCCAAGCATTCATGGTGAATGTAGTTTCTTACCTTCGACCAATGCAGTGCAGGAAATGACGACGAAGTGGGTTGGTCGCAACAGCGTGCGTTCCCAATCCAGCGAATCAGCGCTCGCTACGAGAGTGATTGACAGCTCATAGCTCTCGTTTTATCCAATCACAGCTCATAAACAAACATGCATGACACGTCTCTTTAAAGGTACAGTATGCAGTTTCTGTAGAACTCCAGCACTTAGAAATATTTTCAACAGGCAAAGCATTCTGATCCCGCTCTGCCCCCTTGTGGTCTGTTAAATTTCAAATTCAAGCTCTGTTTTTATTGGCTGATTCAAATTCAAGCTCTGTTTTTATTGGCTGGTTACAAACTCTGTTTTTATTGGCTGGAAAATGGTGGGTCACCTTTTCTTTTTAGAAATGCTTATTTACCACCTGGAGAAGCAAGGGGACAATATATATATATATTTTTTTCAGAGATTACCTGGCTAACATCAGTCTGTCAGGAGGTAGTGACAGAGTGAAGAAATATGTTCATAAAAAAAGCTACATACTGCATCTTTAACGTTAGCTTAGCACAGTAGAGCGCAAACTTATAGACTCTTAATCAACTCAAACGCTTCAAATTAACTTCCCAAAATTCTGAAACGTGGCAATCACATTTAAAACAGGCACAACTTAGCTACGCGTAGTAACCCAGCACTGCAGCTGTTGAACAAACACGGACTCTCTCGGAGCGCGTCAAGGTCGGTTCCGGTCCACTTTTTCATGGAGCAGAAACTCTGGTCTGAACAGAACCACTATCCGACAACGTTCTAACAGTAATATGCTTTTTTGACCTGCTCTAACATGTAAAAATACCAGCACAGCAATCTTGTAGATGTTAAATTAGCTTTTCAGGCAATTTGACTCGGCGGTCATTTTGCAGTGAGATTGCCTCAGCTTGTGCACAACGTAATCTGGACCGGGTCCTTATCAGAACCACCAGACACTTCCAACACAGCGTGACAGATCCCCACCAAACTACTTATAGCGTTTCAAAAGTTGAACAAATAACAATTTCAGCTTCAAATGTCATTAACTGCAGTCCTGCAATCGTTCTGAACACTTTTCCAGCCAAAATAATTAATCTGTTAGAGTCTAAAACTTGGATCCTAATATGCAAACATGACGTTACAGTTCATGAGAGATCACAGATTTATCAATAAACTTTCAGAAAACTCGTACGGCCACCAGATGAAGTAAACATGAGGGAGACCATATATTGTGTCTTTAAACACATATAGTGCCACCCAGATGTAACTAAAGGATTTTAACAGGGGTCAGTATTAAGCTGACCTCTTTATCCTTAATTAATCTACTTATTCAGATTGAATAGTAATTTCACGGATTCTTTTCTTTTTCAGTTTACCCAATATTTCTGTGATCTTTATGATGGATAAATAAACAAGCCATTAAGTGACAGAGACGTTAACTTAGTTGGTATGCCAAAGACACTACCATTTATTTAAGATAAATCACTAAATTAACACCATTACACTTGATTGACATGATTTCACTTTCTTTCAATTTAATACGTCAGCACAGTTAAATTTAACACAACAGACTTCAATACTGGATGTTAAACATATTTAGTCTGAGGGCTCTTTAGCTTAAAATAGTTTCCAGCTTAGAATTGAGGGAAAAAGATAGGAGGAAGATGGAGAGATGGTTTAAAGGAAATTATCGTGAGCATGATACCAAAAGTGACACTTCCATCCGACTTCTGCTAAAATCCAGGTACGTTTGTAAACAGCTCTTTACCTTTCGACGACGAGTCTGATAAAGAAATGACACCAGCCTTCAGATGCACAGAGTCCTTCAGTCCCAGCACGTCCAAAACTGGTTCTAGTTTACGTTTTCAACGTCTCCTGGGTTCCGCGTTGGTCATCAGAAAATGCGTCAGCTCCTGGCCTCTGACTTCAAGATAAACTTATTCCAGGAAGGAATAAACAAAGTTTTGAGCTTACGCTCGTTCGAAGTGGACTCATAACAGCATGTTATTTAGTCCTTAGCTGAATGACTGTCCTTGGCGGGTGACAGGCATTCATTCAGCTCTTTGGGACGTCTCCATGTCTTGAAGTTCCCAGAAACTCTTAGGAACTAACTAGTTCCTTCAAAACTCATCCGTTCCAGCAACAGCTTAGAACTTAAGGAAGGATCTAAGAGATGAGAGAGACTTGTGTCTTTTTCATTGGTCCGTGGACCAGTCGAGCAATTCACTTGCCGTTATCACGACCCAAGGTTACAGCCCGAGCAGAGGGAAATTGTTTAGGAAAAAGACAGAGAAGCTGGAGTCGTTCTCATAAAACAACAGATTAACTGTCTTCTGCCTTTCTAAACAAAGCGGCCGGGTCTCTGTGACCCGAGACTTCAACTTTAACACAGCAGTGAACACAGTTTAACTCTTACAGAATAACACAGCTTAAAAGCACACATCATGAAAATGACAAAATGTTATTCTTTTGATTACATTAGAATAAAATTAAAGAAGCCAATAGTCTCTTTTGGTGACTATGTTCTCAGATTTCAACTAATGGAATAATTTGTAGTAAATGTCTTGTTTTACTGAGAGGTCAGTAAAGGTCATCTCTGGAACAGTTCAAACATACACAGGCATATCAAAGTGGACACGGTCATGCCCACTACAGTCGGAACATACGTACATACTGCACCATATACATGTACAGTACTGTATTACCAAGCACTTAGCCTATCCGAACACAGCACAGTACCCTACATAATTATCAAAAAACCCATACGTTTGGGAGCCATAATGAAGGGCAATAAGAGTTTATGACCTACTGGAATGCTGGTGACGCCGTATTCCTCCGTCCATCTGCTGTATTCTCTATTCCGTTTACGATGTAAAACCGCCGTCCAGCTGCCAGCTCATGTATCCGACCGCAGCAACCTCTGATCGGACTCGGTCGGTCCAAACCCGACCTCCTGCTCTCTGGAGCTCCGCCTCGGTCCAGCTCTGTATACCTCCGCTGTATCCCTCCACCTCTGTATCCCTCCGCCACCGCATTGCGTACGTTGCAATACTGTATTCTTCCACTGCAGCGGGTGCTCCATAACTCGACAAAAGGCGGTTCATAGTAAATAGGAGATGCGTCGTAACCACGAAACGTTGTAACCACGAAACGTCGTAACCACAAAACGTCGTAACCACGAAACGTCGTAACCACGAAACGTCGTAACCACGAAACGTCGTAACTAGAAACGTGGTAACTCGAGACCGTCTTAACCCGAGGACTACCTCCATCTAATTATTACTTTCTAAGAGTTTCATTAAAATTTGTCCAGTGATTCATGAGTAATTTTGCTAACAGACAGACATGCAGCAGATAATTCAATTAAATTCAAATAAAATTCAAAAACTTTATTTATTCGGGGCGGGGGATTAAAAGAGGCATGTAGAGCATATATAAAATAATACAAAAACTGCATATTAGAAGAAAGTCCAATACAGTATGCATTAGCAAGGTGCAAATGGGCAATGAGGTAAATAAGTCCTTTTTGCAACAGAAGTCCTGTGGAATGGGGCGATGTATGTGTGTATGTGTATGAGGGGTGGGCATAGGGTGTGAATGTGTATGTGTATGGAAAGGGGATGTGTATGAATATTAAAAAACAGGACTATTTGTTTAAGAGCTGGACAGCCCTGGGCACAAAGGTAGCTCTTCTCCTCTGTGTCTTGCAGGCAGGGCAGTGGAGCCAGCGACCGGATGGAAGTCACTCAAATGATGAGAAGAAGATATGTGAAGGGTTCTTTATGGTCCGGTTCCCTAACCTGCATGTTAAGTGTTCATAGACAACAGATGAATACAGTAAATCCTGTCACTTTAAATCTGATAGTCCAAGTCTTTCAAGACTTCGCCACAGTTTTTTTGACTGAATGACTGAAACGAATAAACACCATGGATCCGAACCCATACAAGGATTCAAGGTTCTTTATTTGTCATTCTCACCACATGTTGTACATGTGGTGGAATGACATTGTGTACACAGGGTCCCAGTTACATTCAACAAAAGTATAAAATGTAAAAGAAAAACAGTAATAAGATCTAAGATATGAACAAAGAAAAACGTTAACTAAAAATACGCTAGGCACTAGCAGCATTAAAACAATACGCCGAACAGCAGCACAAACATGAGTCTGTGTGAGCAGATGAGCATGCATGAACACATCAACATGAAACAGATCAGCAGCAACATGATGTGATTTTTCACAGTGATAATTCTGGTTAAATATTCATGAGTCTAACAGCCTCAGGGTAGAAGCTGTTCCTCAGTCTAGTGGTTCTACACTTAATGCTCCTCAACCTCCTTCCTGAGGGGAGCGGGGCAAAATGTGTGTGTGCTGGGTGAGTGGGGTCCTTCATGATGCAGGAAGAGGGCCACCTGCATCACGAAGGACTTTTTTTTAACCTTCAAACAGAGGTCAAAAATGTGGTAGGAATTTTTTTGTCTCCAAACCCTATGTGTTATTTTTCACCACTTTTATTGTCTGTCCAACAGATCTCACTTGTAAATGAGTCTTCGAGGCTCAATTTGACTTATCTGTTTATATAAAGGTTGAATGAATGAATGAACTGGGGCTTAGGCTACACTACATTCTTCGACTGTGTAAGGATGAAGCAAGTTAGTCTACTTTATTATCAGAGTCAGAGAGTCTTTATTGTCATTTGCACCGCATGTGGTACATGTGATGAAAACGAGATTATGTACACAGGGTCCCAGTTACATCCAACAACAAATGCAAGAGAAAAACAGTAATAACATCTAGAATTAACTAAGAAAAACATCAACTAGTAATACACTAAGCCCTAATGTAGTGGAAAAACATCATTATAAACAGCAGCACGAACATGAGTCTGTATGAGCAGATGGTCACAGATGAACACAGATGAACACAGCAACAAGAAAACAGATCAGCATCAGCATGATGTGATATTTTGCAGTGTTTATTTTTATTTTATTTTTATTTATTCATGAGTCTAACAGCCTCAGGGTAGAAGCTGTTCCTCAGTCTAGTGGTTCTACATTTGATGCTCCTCAACCTCCGTCCTGAGGGGAGTGGGGCAAAGAGTGAGTGTGCTGGGTGAGTGAGGTCTTTCATGATGCAGGTGGCTCTTTTCCTGCATCTGGAGGTGTAAATGTCTGTGATGGTGGGGAGACTGACTCCAACAGACTTCTGTGCAGCCTTCACCACTCTCTGTAGAGCTTTCCTCTCTGCAACTGTGCAGCCTCCATGCCACACGTTGATGCTGGAGCACAGGATGCTCTCCACTGCACATCTGCCACCACTTCACATGTAAGCCTACCTACTACAGTAGTTATTGATTTTAAATTTAGCACATATTAAAGTAAAGTGCTGTGTTGTCATCAATGTATGTTACAAAACAATAATGAAATTAGTTCTCTGCATTTAACCTATCCCAATTGAGATACACCCAGGTGGAGTGGGCAGTTATGTAAGCTGCCCGGGGAGCAATCAGGGATTTGGTGTCTCAAGGACACCACAGCATGTGGGCATGGTGGAGAGTTGAACCTGTGACTTTCTGGTCCCAAGTCGGCTGCCCTACCTCTGCACCATCTTGGTCTCCTATTCAAGTTAACTTCTCGTCAGGGAATCGAACCCCAGTCTCCCACATGATAGGCGGGTATACTAACCACTGTACTAACGAGAAATTAGTGTTAGGCTGCATTTCTTTGCCTGTAAATGTAAAGGTGACACGTATCGTATATGATAGGTCCCACCTTGTGGATAATGGACTACACACAATGTACGTTTTATATATATATATTTATATATACATATATATGTATATACAAATATATAAAGCNATATAATATATATATACATATATATATATATATATATCCCAAGTCGGCTGCCCTACCTCTGCACCATCTTGGTCTCCTATTAAAGTTAACTTCTCGTCAGGGAATCGAACCCCAGTCTCCCACATGATAGGCGGGTATACTAACCACTGTACTAACGAGAAATTAGTGTTAGGCTGCATTTCTTTGCCTGTAAATGTAAAGGTGACACGTATCGTATATGATAGGCCCACCTTGTGGATAATGGACTACACACACAATGTACGTTTTATATATATATATTTATATATACATATATATGTATATACAAATATATAAAGCATTATACTGTATATACATATACTGTATATATATATATATATATTATACGTGGTAAAAAAAAATAATATATATATATATATACACACACACATCGTCTTTCGGCTTTTCCCTCTTCAGGTGTCACCACAGAGAGTCCTCCTCCACCTCACTCTGTCCTCTACATCCTCTGTCCTCACTCCCAACTACCTTCATGTCCTCTCGCTTTGATGAACTCACATTATGGTTTTGGCAAAAGTGTTTTACATCAGATGCCATTCCTGACACAACCTTCACCATTTACCCGGGCTCGGGACCGGCACAAGAGATACTCTGGCTTGTGCTCCCTATTGGCTGGTTTGCTCTTAAAGAAAACAAATCTAGAACATGTTGTTTTTTTTGTCTGTGGGAGAAAACCGGATTACCTGGCAAAAACCCAGTGTGCTAAATTTGTTTTTGCTCTTAGCGACAACAAATTTGAATTGCTATTAGTCTGACCCCACCCCTGAGGCTAATTTGCCATGGGAGACCCTACAAGGGGCTAAATCCCAGTCAACAGCCCCCAGGATCACAAGGGTACTCAAACCCCTCCACCACGTTAAGGTTGCAATTCTTCGGAGAGGACCATACATCCATGCATCCATCCATCCAACCATCCATTCATCCATCCATCCATCCATCCATCCATCCAACCATCCATCCATCCATCATCCATCTTTTTTTATCATTGTTTTTTT
>JBBPBX010063511.1:0-20512 GCA_038048925.1 Garcialebias charrua | reverse complement strand
GGGTCGCGGGGTAGCAGCCTAAGTAGGGAGGCCCAGACTTCCCTCTCCCCAGCCACTTGGAGCAGCTCCTCTGGGGGAATCCCAAGGCGTTCCCAGGCCAGCCGAGAAACATAGTCCCTCCAGCGTGTCCTGGGTCTTCCTCTGGGTCTCCTCCCGGTGGGACATGCCCGGAACACCTCACCAGGGAGGCGTCCAGGAGGCATCCTAACCAGATGCCCGAGCCACCTCAACTGGCTCCTCTCGATGTGGAGAAGCAGCGGCTCTACTCCGAGTCCCTCCCGGATGACTGAGCTTCTCACCCTATCTCTAAGGGAGAGTCCAGACACCCTGCGGAGAAAACTCATTTCAGCCGCTTGTATCCGAGATCTCGTTCTTTCGGTCATAACCCAGAGCTCATGACCATAGATGAGGGTGGGAACGTAGATCGATCGGTAAATTGAGAGCTTTGCCTTTTGACTCAGCTCTCTCTTCACCACGACAGACCGGTACAGCGCCCGCTTCACTGCGGACGCTGCACCTATCCGCCTATCGATCTCACGCTCCAGTTTTCCCTCATTCGTGAACAAGACCCCGAGATACTTAAACTCCTCCACTTGGGGCAGGACCTCCTCCCCGACCTGGAGAAGGCATGCTACCCTTTTCCGGCTCAAGACCATGGCCTCGGATTTGGAGGAACTGATCCTCATCCCGGCCGCATCACATTCAGCTGCAAACCGCTCCAGCGAAAGCTGTAGATCACGAACTGATGAAGCCAATAGGACCACATCATCTGCAAAAAACAGAGAAGAGATTCTAAGGCCACCAAAACGGATCCTCTCAACACCTTGGCTGCGCCTAGAAATTCTGTCCATAAAAGTTATGAACAGAATCGGTGACAAAGGGCAACCTTGGCGGAGTCCAACTCTCACCGGAAACGAGCCCGACTTACTGCCAGCGATGCGGACCAAGCTCTGACACCGGTCGTACAGGGACCTAACAGCCCATATCAAAGGGCCTGGTACCCCATACTCCCGGAGTACCCCCCACAGAACCCCCCGAGGGACGCGGTCGAATGCCTTTTCCAAGTCCACAAAGCACATGTAAACTGGTTGGGCAAACTCCCACGCACCCTCCAGGACCCTGTTGAGGGTGTAGAGCTGGTCTAGTGTTCCACGACCAGGACGAAAACCACACTGCTCCTCCTGAATCCGAGGTTCGACTATCCGACGGACCCTCCTCTCCAGAACCCCTGAATAGACCTTACCAGGGAGGCTTAAGAGTGTGATCCCTCTATAGTTGGAACACACCCTACGGTCCCCCTTTTTGAATAGGGGAACCACCACCCCAGTCTGCCAATCCAAGGGAACTGCCCCCGATGTCCACGCGATATTGCAGAGTCGCGTAAGCCAACACAACCCCACAACATCCAGAGCCCTAAGGAACTCAGGACGAATCTCATCCACCCCCGGAGCCTTGCCACCGCGGAGCTTTTTAACCACCTCGGCGACCTCAGCACCAGAGATTGGAGAGCCCGACCCAAAGTCCCCAGGCTCCGCTTCCTCAGTGGAAGACGTGCCAGTAGGATTGAGGAGGTCTTCGAAGTATTCCGCCCACCGACTCACAACATCCCGAGTTGAGGTCAACAGCACGCCATCCCCACCATAAATGGTGTTGGTCGCGTACCGCTTTCCCCCCCTGAGACGCCGGATGGTGGACCAGAATCGCCTCGAAGCCGTACGGAAGTCATTCTCCATGGCCTCTCCGAAACTCCTCCCACGCCCGAGTTTTTGCCTCAGCAACCACCCGAGCCGCATGCCGCTTGGACTGCCGGTACCTATCTTGCTGCTTCCGGGGTCCCACAGGCCAAAAAGGACCAATAGGACTCCTTCTTCAGCTTGACAGCATCCCTCACCTCTGTCGTCCACCACCCGGTTCGAGGATTGCCACCACAACAGGCACCAACAACCTTGCGGCCACAACTCCGATAAGCTACCTCGACAATAGACTATTTTAATAAAAAGTTTATTTTGGATTTTTTGTTAAAAGTTGTTATTTAAAATGATCAGATAAAATAATTTATTAACACTGCAAGCCAGGAAATTATGTATTAAGTTGCATTAGCTAAAATGGCATAACCAGAGGCATCATGTCACCCGTTTCTGCTTCTTACTGGGTCAGTGTTGATAGCATCACTCATCTTTCTGGACTTCAGCTGGTGTGGATCAGATTTTTTTTTTTTAACTCGAAAAAAAAAAAAAAAAGGATCAGTGAAAGAGTCTCAGAGGACACAGCTCCTCAATGATCCCTCCAAACACCAACATCCTGTAATCACTGCCCGTTTAAGAGACGTTTACACAGAGTGAATCTGCTCCTTTCTCTCTGAGGTTCTGCTGATCATTTACACGACACCACTGCCCCCCTCTTTGAATCTGAAGGTTTCTGAAGGCTCATAACTCCGATAAGCTGCCTCGACAATAGAGGCGCGGAACATTGGCCCACTCGGGCTCAAAGTCCCCCGCCTCCCTCGGAACGTGTTCAAAGCTCTCCCGGAGGTGGGAGTTAAAGCTCCGTCTTACGGGAGACTCTGCCAGACGTTCCCAGCAGACCCTCACAATACGTTTGGGCCTGCCAGGTCTGACCGGCATCCTCCCCCACCATCGGAGCCAACTCATCACCAGGTAGTGGTCAGTTGACAGCTCCGCCCCTCTCTTCACCCGAGTGTCCAGGACATGCGGCCGCAGATCAGATGAGACGACAACAAAGTCGATCATTGAGCTGCGACCTAGGGTGTCCTGGTGCCAAGAGCACATATGGACACCCTTATGCCTGAACATGGTGTTCGTTATGGACAATCCATGACGAGCACAGAAGTCCAACAACAGAACACCACTCGGGTTCAGATCAGGGGGGCCGTTCCTCCCAACCACACCCCTCCAGGTCTCACTGTCATTGCCCACGTGAGCGTTGAAGTCCCCCAGCAGAACAAGGGAGTCCCCAGGAGGCGCACCTCCAATACCCCCTCCAAGGACTCCAAAAAGGGTGGGTAATCTGCGCTGCCGTTCGGCGCATAGGCACAAACAACAGTCAGAGCCCGTCCCCCCACACGTAGGCGAAGGGAGGCTACCCTCTCGTTCACCGGGGTGAACCCCAACGTACAGGCACCAAGATGGGGGGCAACAAGTATGCCCACTCCTGCTCGGCGCCTCTCACCAGGGGCAACTCCAGAGTGGAAGAGTGTCCAACCCCTCTCAAGGAAACTGGTTCCAGAGCCAGAGCCATGCGTTGAGGTGAGTCCGACTATTTCTAGCCGGAACCTCTCAACCTCACACACTAGCTCAGGCTCCTTCCCCACCAGAGAGGTGACATTCCATGTCCCAATGGCCAGCTTCTGTAGCCGAGGATCAGACCGCCAGGGTCCCCGCCCTCGGCCACCACCCATTCCACAATGCACCCGACCCCTTTGGCCCCTCCCACAGGTGGTGAGCCCATGGGAAGGGGGACCCACGTCTCCTCTTCGGGCTGTGCCCGGCCAAGCTCCATGGGTGAAAGTCCGGCCACCAGGCGCTCGCCAATGAGCTCCTCCTCTGGGCCTGGCTCCAGAGTGGGGCCCCGGTGACCCTCGTCCGGGCGAGGGAACATTGTTTCCAGTGATTTGACTCATCATAAGGGGTCTTTGGGCTGCACTTTGTCTGGTCCCTCACCCTATATACAATATATATGCCTATATATATACTCTATATAATAATAATTCTTTGTAGGGGGTCAAGATGGTGTAGTGGCAGGGAAATCGGACTTGGGATCCGAAGGACCCAGGTTCAAACCCCGGCCACGGCACACCTTGGGGTGTCTATGAGTGCACATCTATTTTCCCCAGCTCCCCGAGCGCTGACTACGGCTGCTCACTGCACCACCTGGTGGTTGGGTTAAATGCAGAGACTAATTTCGTCTGTCAAGTATGGGAACATACACAGATGACAAAAATGTGACTTTTTTTTTTTTTTATTCATTTCATATCCTAAAAACAATTTTTTATATTTACAACAATTATATTCACAACAACAACAAAAAGAAAAAGAAAAGAAAACCAATAAAAGGAAATGAAAGGTAGCACAGAGAAGAAAATAATTTTTATAATATCTGCCCCTTTTTTCTCATAAATAAAATTCAAACAATAACATTCTTCAGTTAGTAATACAATAAAACAAAAAAGAAATAATAATAATAATAATGTCCTTTTCTGTCATCTGTGTATGTTTCCCATACACAGACTAAATTCGTCTCTGCATTTAACCCAACCACCACCAGGTGGTGCAGTGAGCAGCCATAGAAAGCGCCCGGGGAGCTGGAGAATTAGGTGTGCACTCATAGACACCCCAAGGTGTGTAGTGGCCAGGGCGCGAACCTGCGTCCTTCGGGTCCCAAGTCAGAAGCCCTGCCTAGTACAACAATTCATATGAGAACACATACAGTTTCATATTTTTTAGCAATCCAAACTTTATCAATTTCTTAAACATGTGCATTGACTTGGCACTTTTAATATCATTTTCCAGATTATTCCCCAATCTCACTCCTTGTATCGAGGTACATCGTTCTTTCAAACTTGTTCTAAATTTAGTTGTTATGAACATCTCTGTCCCCTTAAGATTATAGCAGCTTTCTCTCTTTGTAAAAATTCTCTGGATGTTCAAAGGTAATGCATTTTGGTGAGCCTTATACATAACTAATAAAAATTTATAATCAATCAAGTCATGAAATTTCAATAATTTCATTTGACAAAATGATACATTAGATGGATGATGGCTATGTTTTCTAGTGATAACTCTTATTGCTCTTTTCTGCAAAATAAAAATAGGATTTGTAGTCGTCTTACATGCCTTCCCCCATACTTCAATACAATAGACCAAGTGTGGGACAATTAATGTATTGTACAACATATTCAAAGCTTTATCATTAAACAAGTCCCTGACTTTATACAGCAATGCAATATCTTCACCTAAACAGAAAAATGTGGTATCATCAGCAAAAAGTACACATTTAAGGAGTCCTGACACATTTACCAAGTCATTCACCTATAAAATAAATAGCTTTGGTTCAAGTACAGAGCCTTGGGGAACTCCACATGTGATATTACAGAGGTCAGATCTTACATCATTTATTTGTACAAATTGTTTCCTATCTTTCAAATAGCTAGATACTAGGGCTGGGCCATATCATATCGTTTACGATAATACCGGTAAAAATAGCTTGCCCGGGCAAAAAAAAGATCATGATATGCTAATTTCATGACGTAATACGTAAGGACGCCCCGCACCCCCAACCGAGCACTTCAAACTGAACTGCGCACCCCCCTTCCACCAGTCTGTACTGGTGCTAAAATGATCAAAACAAACCGTGCGTCGTGTCGGCTTCTGTCCCCTGCTCTGAACAGCAGGTAGAGGATCAAATGCCCCCACCCGAACCCCCACCCCACTGAGCAGCCACGCTACGGGCTGGTCTCCCCTCGCTCTGAAAACTGTCTCTACAAACACGCGCGGCTCTGTCTCTACAAGCACGCGCGGCTCTCCACGACCAAGAGGAAACCACAGTGAAGTTATTTTCAAGTTGGAAGTTGGATATTCGAGCTCCGTGTCTTCAGCGGTGCGTTGCTCTCGTCTGTCCACTTCATGGAGTCTAAGATTTTGGGCAGCTACGCTGAGTCTGCCCCTATTCAGAGACGTCATGGTTCACTAATGCCCCTTTTCCACCGGTCGGCTCGGGTCGGATGTTACGTCATATGTGCGTCGCAGAGACCCCCTTTCATTCTTTCCCACCGGATATTCCGTGCTGCTCCGCGCCAGATTTCTTGAGATTTTTGGGCTGGTTTCAGAGGGGTGCCAAGGCGAGCTCACCCGCTCCGGAAGGAGGAAGGAGGAGACTCGAGCAGTTTTCACGGAAGCGAGGGAAGTGATCACGGCAGGACTTTACATGAATAACACGGTAAAAACAATTGTTTAAAAAAAAATTTATAGCAAAGATGGGTCTTCAGCTGAACGTGTCCTTAATAAAATCACGTAATAATAATAATAATAATGAATTCAATTTATAACGCACTTTTCATTAATGAAAATCTCAAAGTGCTACAAGGAGCAACAGAATTAAATTACAATAAAACAAATAATAAAACAATTAAAATCAATAACAATATCAGCTAAGATCAAAAGTAGAATCATGAGGAGGTAGAGTATGCTTGGTCGAAAAGAAAGGTCTTCAAGTCGCTCTTAAAGTCAACCACAGACTGTGGGGCTCTTAGACATTCAGGAAGAGAGTTCCACAGGCGGGGGGCAGCCACACTGAAAGCCCGGTCTCCCATGGTCCTTAATTTGGTTCTCGGAATGTGAAGGAGATTGCTGTTCTGTGACCGCAGCGAACGGGTGGATGAGTATGGAATGAGAATATCCTTCAGATAATCTGGTGAAGTTCCGTGTAAGCATTGATGTGTAATGAGAGCAGTTTTGTACTGAATTCTGTAGGCGACAGGAAGCCAATGAAGGTTATGGAGAATGGGCGTAATATGTTCAAATTTACGAACTCTCAACAAGATCCTTGCTGCACTGTTTTGAATATATTGAAGTTTCTGAAGGTTTTTGCCAGGGATTCCAATAAACAGGGAGTTGCAGTAGTCGAGCCTGGAGGAGACAAAAGCATGGACGAGCTTCTCAGCATCGGAAAAAGTTAGGGATGGGCGAAGTCTGGAGATGTTTCGAAGATGGAAGAAGCAAGTTTTAAACAGATGCTTAATGTGATTTTCAAATGTAAGATTGGAGTCCATTTTTATTCCAAGATTAGTAACAGAGGTGGAGAGGGGGATGTCTTGTCCAGAAAAGGAAAGTCTTGTTATAGGAGATGTTTGTACCTGGTGAGGGGTGCCAATCAGTATGGCCTCAGTCTTGGAGCAGTTTAATTGAAGAAAGTTCTGATTCATCCATGCCCTAATTGCCTCCAGGCAGGCAGAGAGGGCAGTGAGTGAAGATGGAGATGACAAGGTGGAAGATGAGGATGCTCCAGTCCTGATGTAAAGCTGTGTATCGTCGGCATAACAGTGAAAAGAAATGTTGAACTGATTAATAATTTGACCTAAAGGCAGCATGTAAAGGGAAAACAGCAGGGGCCCCAGAACCGACCCCTGAGGGACACCACAGGAGACACAAACTGTCTGGGACGTGGCGTTGCCAAGACTAACACATTCCAGCCTATTGGAGATAGCACGTATTGCTCAAAACGGCAGGATTTTAAAAAGTAGGTTCGCCACGAGCAACGCGCGGCGCGCGGGCGGCTTTGTGTCTTTAAATGTAGCTCAATGAACAGATATAAAATATATTTCATAGCTGACTTTATAGTACGAGGGTTCCTGAGCTCAACCACGCTTTAATATTGTCACGTAGTGGTCAAATCTGCTGCATTTAAAGTAGTTTCGCTTTGACTTCTTCCAAACCTGTGCTTGCACAACGAAAATAAATTATAAAAATTCGAATTTTATTTCAAATAACTCCAACAGGATACATTTAGTATATGAACATGTTGTGATCACACTATAATTTTTTGAAAAATATCAGCTATGTGGTTTTTGATATAATTGATGATATGTGATACAAAGTACAAGGGAGACAAAATAATGGAGGTAGCTTGACACAGTTATGTCTATAAAACATTGAATTTTATTTCAAATAACTCCAACAGGATACATTTAGTATATGAACATGTTGTGATCACACTATATTTTTTTGAAAAATATCAGCCATGTGGTTTTTGATATAATTGATGATATGTGATACAAAGTACAAGGGAGACAAATAATGGAGGTTGCTTGACACAGTTATGTCTATAAAACATTGAATTTTATTTCAAATAACTCCAACAGGATACATTTAGTATATGAACATGTTGTGATCACACTGTGTTGTTTAAAAAAAAAAAACAGTTTCTGGACTAAATTAATCACATTTTTCTTTTACAGTCAACAGAAGAAAATCACCAGAATTCAACAACCTGTGTCATCTTCTGGAGGAAGACGTGAGACACCAGATGGAAATTTGTTACTTCTGTTTGTCACTTCAAACTTTTCCTATTAAACGTTATATTTTCTTAAGTGGTGTCCTCGAACATTCAATTTCCTAAACTTATTTTATAATGTGAAGTGTGTATTGTGTTTAAATCCATACTGGAAGTTAAGAGAACTTTCCATTTGCATTTGACCTTTAAAGAATCATAAGATAAAGATTATTAGAATCTGCTCAACTGTTATTACGTTATAAATTATTTGGTTCTAGGATGAAGTCATACAAAAAAAGTCAAAAATTAAAAGTGGCCAAAGTCCTTTGGACAGTTTAAAGTTAAAGAATTCACAGACCATCCATCTACCATCTACCCATCTACCACCCAGCAGCAACTTTACCAGGGAAACTCTGGCAGTTTCAAAGATCACAGTGTGATGTTTTAAATCAACTTTATTTATAAAGCACATTTTAAAAACCACAGGGTCAACCAAAGTGCTGTACAATAACATAAAAGACAAGTTAATTAAAAACTATAAAAAGCATACAAAAATAAATACATATACCAGTCTTACTGCAGGTGTGTTAACATGCCATAAAAGATAAGATCTCGTGTTAAAAGCCAAGGAATAAATGTGTGTTTTTAAATAAGATTTAAAAAGTTTTGAGGACTGTCAGCAGCAACTGCTCAGCTGATCTGAGAACGGGGAGGGCAGGAAGGTTGAAGCAGCTCAGACAAATATGGTTTTGCAACTTTATCAAGCACCTTGTGCATAACTAAATAATAAAATATGCTTTAATACATCTTTATTGTAAAAATACTAAATTGGAAAATACATGGGTTTAAAGAAGGCAACAAGGTAGGATTATGAATTGGGTTTAAAGATTACAGCTCATGAGGTACTCATTATAGCATGACATCTCTTTCACAACATTCTGTCAAAGCCTTTATTGTGTTCTTCTTCTAGTGGTGGCTAGTACTGTAGTAAATAGCTTGAGGGAACACTACTGCCACCATGTGGTAAGACGAGTAGGATTCTGGACCCCGCCCACAGAAGGGGTCAGGGGCGTAACTTTAGGTCTAACATTGGGGGGGGTTGTGATTAACAATAAACACGAAAAAATTGTACACTATACGCTTCGGTGTTTAATACCTTCGGTGTTTAATATCTCTCTCTTTTGTTTTCTATTGTTTATTGTTTGTTTGTTTATTGTTTAAGGAAATTCTACCATTGCTGTTCATTGTTCTTTAGTTTTAGCAGGTCGCTTTCGTAAATGAGCCCATGAGGTTCAAAAGATTTACCTGACTAAATAAAGGTTGAATGAATGAATGAATGAATACGCGTCATCTCCACGCGACGCGTCAGCTTTGTCCTGATCAAGATGGCGGCGACAGGACCCAGCTAGTACGAAGAACTTCACAAAGAAACACGGTAAAAACAATTATTTCTTTGCGAGAAAAAATATATTACTAAGCTGAATTTATAGAAGACGTGTTCTTGAGTTTAACGAAATGTTCAAATCAGCTGGATTTTAAAAAAAAAAGTTCGCTGATTTTTATGCAGGCGCCAGGCGGGTCAAACCGGACGCTTTCTTTCTTTAAATTTAGCTAAATAAACGCTTAAAGGGGACCTCAGATGCATTTTTTAAATTTTTATGTTATTTCTGTGTGCTATCTAGACCCTATTCCTTCAATTTAATGCACAAAATAATTCTTAGATAATCAATTATACCCTTTTTAATTCTGCCAGTTTTAACTTTCGTTTTGAACGACCGGTTTCTGATAGAAGTTCTGAAGTCCACGCCCTTCAAAGATCTGTTTACGCCCTCGTAACAGCCAGTATCTGTAATGTGTTGTTGTTTTAAAATTAGCTCTTTTTTTATTACTCATTTGACTTACTGTTAGTGCTAGCTTAAGATAACTTACCGAAACCCGTCTGAGCGCGCCGCAGTTTGCTGCTCCTTTTAGCATTAGACCACCCGAATCCGAAGCTAATGTTAGCTTGTTCCTCTTCCGGTTTTCGCCAGCTCCGCTCGGAGACTTTGGGCGTTATCGCTGTTCCAGTCAAGACAACACAAAGTTCACCAAGTGTCTCCCGTAAATTAATCCGTAAGGGGAAGGTCCTCACTGCTGCGAGGCTGCTGCGAGGCTGCAGCAAGGCTGTACAGTTGAAGCTCCGCTCCATGGCGCCAGAAGAGGGTCCCGTCGCAACCGGTCTCTACGCCGGGGGTATGCTCGTTTAATTTTTGCCGGCGGCGCGTTGGGAGAGATCGCAAATACACTAAAAATTGAACTAAAAAACATAAAAATAACAATTATACTTTATTTATAAAGCCATTTAAAAAACCACAGCTGCAACAAAGTGCTGTACACATGAAATTAATAACATATAAACAAAAGATGAGATGAAATCATGAAAAACAACAGTCATGTGTTTAATACAGAAGTGGGTTGAGCCTAACCAGGTGAGGGGCTGGACTCAGGTTTGAGGTGGGTTGTCCTCGCGCCTGTGACGTCACAGGCGCGATTGACTTCCATTTTATTTCAAAAACGAACCGTTTTCATCACAGTAAAATAAATCTACTTAGAGTAAATAAACCACTGGGTGCATTTTTTTGGCACAAGGACTGTTTTTTTATGAAGTAAATACCCAAAGTTTAGTAAAAAAACATTAAAAAGTGAATTTTGCATGTGTGGTCCCCTTTAAAAATATACAGTATTTCTTCGCTGACTTATGGGTGATAGTAGACGTACTCCTGAGTTTAACGAAATGTTCAAATCAGCTGGATTTAAAAAAAAAAAGTTCGCTGATTTTTATGCAGGCGCCAGGCGGGTCAAACCGGAGCTTTCTTTCTTTAAATTTAGTTAAATAAACGCTTAAAAAATATATTTCTTACCTCACTACAGCAGACGGGCTCCTGAGCTGAACCAAATGTGAAATCAGCTGGATTTAAAAATCCGCGGTGTGGTTTATGAGTGGTATCTTGCAAACAAAAACAGCTACCGGTACATCCATAGCAGGGAGCGGGCAGCCAGAGTAATCAGTCCGACCAAAGGAGGCCTTTTTCGGACACATGCATGTAGAAACTTCTGGGCAACTTCATGAGCAGCTCCGTGACTCACGTGACTTCCTGTAGCCGGTGAGATGGGTGATACCAAATTATTTGCAGGGGAGGGGGTCAGTCCTCAGGGAGTTTGTTAAAAACATGCAGCAATTTTACTAAAAAATTTGAATGAATAAAGAAAATCAATTATTGATGTAAGATATGTATAATGACGAAATGATGTCATTTTATTGGGGGGGTTGAAATGACCGGATCAAATTATTGGGGGGGTCAAAAAAACCCCATCCCCCGTGTAAATTACGCCTATGGAAGGGGTACAAAAAAGCTGTGGAAACAGAACATAGATGTGACCCGACCCGAACTGAGCCGATCCAACCCGAGCCGAGCGGAGCGGTGGAAAAGAGGCATTAGGGACCGTCAACAAATTTTCAACCGCGTCACTCTTTAGAAACAAAAAATAATGTATTTTACATGATTTGAGCCACAAATCTTACATCAAACTACTCTCCATTCCAGATCTGCGAGGCACAGCTGTTTATTTCTCAATTTTTATGCATTTTGTAATTTTTCACAATTTAATATTTACTGTTTTTGGTCAATACCATTCAGGTCTTTTGAGCCACCCACACAAGTCTCACATCAAACTACTCTCCAAGACCAGGCCTATGAGGCACAGCTGTTTATTTATCATTTTTATGCATTTTGTAATTCTTCACAATTTAATATTTCATAAATCTGTGGGGTTTTCCTCAATAGCTTCCAAGTCATGTGACCTGTTGACCCAAAAACACTGTGAAATAATTCTGCTAGTCTCTATAAATGAGGCACAGTCATTTGTTTTCTATTTTAAGTCATATTAATCAGACTCCATGAAGCGGACTGACGAGAACACCGCACCGATGAAGACACGGAGCTCGAATATCCAACGTCCAACTTGAAAATAACTTCACTGCGGTCAAGAGTCAGGTGATCAGAGACAGATCAGTCAGAAAATGAATCATTCCTGCATGAATAGATGAAACTGAAACACCAACACGCTTCAGGGTCAGCTGATCACCTTTTTACAACTTGTGAAAGTTATTCTTCAGTTAAAGGCAACATATATTTTGTTGCATGTTACATTTATGCCCAACAGATCTTAAGATTCATTTTTATTTAGTTGTTTTAGGAAACTACACATGCACTTTAGTTTTTGTGGTGGTTTTTGTTGATCTATATTTTGTGCAGACTTTTTCAATCTAAATAACAGATCATTTTTTTTAGAATAAGATACTCTTCATTCTGCCACCCTTCATTTTAAATTTATATTGTATGTCTTGTATCATGTGTCTATTAAATTTCTGTATTTTTTATTTGAAATGAATAAATAAATAAATAAAATATATATATTTTTTTTACTTGGAGACCGAATACTTTACTAAATAAAGTAATTTCAGTAAAATTACCCCTTGTTTTTTAAATTTTATGTAATACTGCAAAGCAACATGTTAAGTTAATTTTGTCAAATAACTAAATTTGATTTTTTTTTTTCGTTATATCACGAAATTTATCGTTATCGTGATAATGCTCTGAAATATCACGATATAATTTTTGAGCCATATCGCCCACCCCTACTAGATACCCACTGTAATGCTGGTCCTCTAATACCATATTTGTTCAATTTTTCAAGGAGAATGGTGTGATCATGAAACTGTCCAGATGAACTGATTGAGAATGAGCGGATTTGATACCTGGACTATTGAGAATGAACTTTCTTGTCTTGAACCACTTTGGACATGTCTGCCTGCCTGGGAGGAGTCGACGAGGGACAGGACCCCCAGAAACCATCTTGGCTACAGCAAACTGGTTGGTCCACTTAAGTTGTTTACTTGGTGGGGTAACTTCAGTGTGCTTTGGACTACTCTGACTGACGAAGCCCTCTGGAGTGAGGGTGAAACGTTTCTACTAAAAAGAAACTGTCCAGATGAACTGATTGAGAATGAGCGGATTTGATACCTGGACTATTGAGAATGAACTTTCTTGTCTTGAACCACTTTGGACATGTCTGCCTGCCTGGGAGGAGTCGACGAGGGACAGGACAGCCCCCAGAAACCATCTTGGCTACAGCAAACTGGTTGGTCCACTTAAGTTGTTTACTTGGTGGGGTAACTTCAGTGTGCTTGGGACTACTCTGACTGACGAAGCCCTCTGGAGTGAGGGTGAAACGTTTCTACTAAAAAGAAACTGTCCAGATGAACTGATTGAGAATGAGCGGATTTGATACCTGGACTATTGAGAATGAACTTTCTTGTCTTGAACCACTTTGGACATGTCTGCCTGCCTGGGAGGAGTCGACGAGGGACAGGACAGCCCCCAGAAACCATCTTGGCTACAGCAAACTGGTTGGTCCACTTAAGTTGTTTACTTGGTGGGGTAACTTCAGTGTGCTTGGGACTACTCTGACTGACGAAGCCCTCTGGAGTGAGGGTGAAACGTTTCTACTAAAAAGAAACTGTCCAGATGAACTGATTGAGAATGAGCGGATTTGATACCTGGACTATTGAGAATGAACTTTCTTGTCTTGAACCACTTTGGACATGTCTGCCTGCCTGGGAGGAGTCGACGAGGGACAGGACAGCCCCCAGAAACCATCTTGGCTACAGCAAACTGGTTGGTCCACTTAAGTTGTTTACTTGGTGGGGTAACTTCAGTGTGCTTGGGACTACTCTGACTGACGAAGCCCTCTGGAGTGAGGGTGAAACGTTTCTACAAAAAAGAAACTGTCCAGATGAACTGATTGAGAATGAGCGGGTGTGATCAATAGTATCGAATGCTTTTTTAAAATCAACAAAAATACTGACACAATATTGTTTTTGATCGACAGCAGTAGTTATTTGTTCCATTAATTCCATGAGAGCCATTGATGTAGAGTTTTTTGCTCTAAACCCATACTGACTGTTGCTTAGAATATTTTGTTTATCTATAAATTGATCTAGTCTGTTCACAAATAGTTTTTCAAGAATTTTTGAAAACTGTGGTAACAAGGATATACAGCAAACCCCCTACTTACGACTCCATCAACCTACGAACAACGGGACCTACGAACGTATCATATTTAATAAAAATATGAAATTACTGTATTAAAAAAAATGTTTTATTTTTTTTATGTGGCAGCCCTCCCTGGGCTGCCACCTTACCGTGGTGGAGGGGTTTGAGTGTCTCAATGATCCTAGGAGCTATGCTGTCAGGGGCTTCATGCCCCTAGAAGGGTCACCCAAGGCAGACAGGTCCTAGGTGAGGGATCTGACAAAGCGCAGCCCAAAAACCCCTATGATGAGTACAATTAATGGACTAAGTTTTCCCTCGCCCGGACGCGGGTCACCGGGGCCCCACTCTGGAGCCAGGCCCGGAGGTGGGGCACGCTGGCGAGCGCCTGGTGGCCGGGCTTTTACCCATGGAGCTCGGCCGGGCACAGCCCGAAGAGGAGACGTGGGTCCCCCTTCCCATGGGCTCACCACCTGTGGGAGGGGCCAAAGGGGTCGGGTGCAATGTGAGATGGGTGGCGGCCGAGGGCGGGGACCCTGGCGGTCTGATCCTCGGCTACAGAAGCTGGCCATTGGGACATGGAATGTCACCTCTCTGGTGGGGAAGGAGCCTGAGCTAGTGTGTGAGGTTGAGAGGTTCCGACTAGAAATAGTCGGACTCACCTCAACGCATGGCTCTGGCTCTGGAACCAGTTTCCTTGAGAGGGGTTGGACACTCTTCCACTCTGGAGTTGCCCCTGGTGAGAGGCGCCGAGCAGGAGTGGGCATACTGGTTGCCCCCCATCTTGGTGCCTGTACGTTGGGGTTCACCCCGGTGAACGAGAGGGTAGCCTCCCTTCGCCTACGTGTGGGGGGACGGGCTCTGACTGTTGTTTGTGCCTATGCACCAAACGGCAGCTCAGACTACCCACCCTTTTTGGAGTCCTTGGAGGGGGTATTGGAGAGTGCGCCTCCTGGGGACTCCCTTGTTCTACTGGGGGACTTCAACGCTCACGTGGGCAATGACAGTGAGACCTGGAGGGGTGTGGTTGGGAGGAACGGCCCCCCTGATCTGAACCAGAGTGGTGTTCTGTTATTGGACTTCTGTGCTCGTCATGGATTGTCCATAACGAACACCATGTTTAAGCATAAGGGTGTCCATATGTGCTCTTGGCACCAGGACACCCTAGGTCGCAGTTCGATGATCGACTTTGTTGTCGTCTCATCTGATCTGCGGCCGCATGTCTTGGACACTCGGGTGAGGAGAGGGGCGGAGCTGTCTACTGACCACTACCTGGTGGTGAGTTGGCTCCGATGGTGGGGGAGGATGCCGGTCAGACCTGGCAGACCCAAACGTATCGTGAGGGTCTGCTGGGAACGTCTGGCAGAGTCTCCCGTAAGACGGAGCTTTAACTCCCACCTCCGGGAGAGCTTTGAACACGTTCCGAGGGAGGCGGGGGACATGGAGTCCGAGTGGGCCGTGTTCCGCGCCTCTATTGTCGAGGCAGCTTATCGGAGCTGTGGCCGCAAGGTTGTTGGTGCCTGTCGAGGTGGCAACCCTCGAACCCGGTGGTGGACACCGGCAGTGAGGGATGCTGTCAGGCTGAAGAAGGAGTCCTATTGGGCCTTTTTGGCTTGTGGGACCCCGGAAGCAGCTGATAGGTACCGGCAGTCCAAGCGGCATGCGGCTCGGGTGGTTGCTGAGGCAAAAACTCGGGCGTGGGAGGAGTTCGGAGAGGCCATGGAGAATGACTTCCGTACGGCTTCGAGGCGATTCTGGTCCACCATCCGGCGTCTCAGGGGGGGAAAGAGGTACGAGACCAACACCATTTATGGTGGAGGTGGCGTGCTGCTGACCTCAACTCGGGATGTTGTGAGTCGGTGGGCGGAATACTTCGAAGACCTCCTCAATCCTACTGGCACGTCTTCCACTGAGGAAGCAGAGCCTGGGGACTTTGGGTCGGGTTCTCTGATCTCTGGTGCTGAGGTCGCCGAGGTGGTTAAAAAGCTCCGCGGTGGCAAGGCTCCGGGGGTGGATGAGATTCGCCCGGAGTTCCTTAGGGCTCTGGATGTTGTAGGGTTGTGTTGGCTTACGCGACTCTGCAATATCGCGTGGACATCGGGGGCAGTTCCCTTGGATTGGCAGACTGGGGTGGTGGTTCCCCTATTTAAAAAGGGGGACCGTAGGGTGTGTTCCAACTATAGGGGGATCACACTCTTAAGCCTCCCTGGTAAGGTCTATTCAGGGGTTCTGGAGAGGAGGGTCCGTCGGATAGTCGAACCTCGGATTCAGGAGGAGCAGTGTGGTTTTCGTCCTGGTCGTGGAACACTGGACCAGCTCTACACCCTCAGCAGGGTCCTGGAGGGTGCGTGGGAGTTTGCCCAACCAGTTTACATGTGTTTTGTGGACTTGGAGAAGGCATTCGACCGCGTCCCTCGGGGGGTTCTGTGGGGGGTACTCCGGGAGTATGGGGTACCAGGCCCTTTGATAAGGGCTGTTAGGTCCCTGTACGACCGGTGTCAGAGCTTGGTCCGCATTGCCGGCAGTAAGTCAGGCTCGTTTCCGGTGAGAGTTGGACTCCGCCAAGGTTGCCCTTTGTCACCGATTCTGTTCATAACTTTTATGGACAGAATTTCTAGGCGCAGCCAAGGTGTTGAGAGGATCCGTTTTGGTGACCTTAGAATCGCTTCTCTGTTTTTTGCAGATGATGTGGTCCTATTGGCTTCATCAGCTCGTGATCTACAGCTTTCGCTGGAGCGGTTTGCAGCTGAATGCGATGCGGCCGGGATGAGGATCAGTTCCTCCAAATCCGAGGCCATGGTCTTGAGCCGGAAAAGGGTAGCATGCCCTCTCCGGGTCGGGGAGGAGGTCCTGCCCCAAGTGGAGGAGTTTAAGTATCTCGGGATCTTGTTCACGAATGAGGGAAAACTGGAGCGTGAGATCGATAGGCGGATAGGTGCAGCGTCCGCAGTGAAGCGGGCGCTGTACCGGTCTGTCGTGGTGAAGAGAGAGCTGAGTCAAAAGGCAAAGCTCTCAATTTACCGATCGATCTACGTTCCCACCCTCATCTATGGTCATGAGCTTTGGGTTATGACCGAAAGAACAAGATCTCGGATACAAGCGGCTGAAATGAGTTTTCTCCGCAGGGTGGCTGGACTCTCCCTTAGAGATAGGGTGAGAAGCTCAGTCATCCGGGAGGGACTCGGAGTAGAGCCGCTGCTTCTCCACATCGAGAGGAGCCAGTTGAGGTGGCTCGGGCATCTGGTTAGGATGCCTCCTGGACGCCTCCCTGGTGAGGTGTTCCGGGCATGTCCCACCGGGAGGAGACCCAGAGGAAGACCCAGGACGCGCTGGAGGGACTATGTTTCTCGGCTGGCCTGGGAACGCCTTGGGATTCCCCCGGAGGAGCTGCTCCAAGTGGCTGGGGAGAGGGAAGTCTGGGCCTCCCTACTTAGGCTGCTACCCCCGCGACCCGACCCCGGATAAGCGGAAGAAAATGGATGGATGGATGGATGGATGATGTGTACATTAAAGGTTCAGTATGCAGTTTCTGTAGAACTGCAGCAGTTAGAAATATTTTCAACAGGCAAAGCATTCTGATCCCTCCCCCTCAGAGCCATATGTGGCTCTGCCCCCTTGTGGTCTGTTGAATTTCAAATTCAAGCTCTGTTTTTATTGGCTGATTCAAATTCAAGCTCTGTTTTTATTGGCTGGTTACAAACTCTGTTTTTATTGGCTGGAAAATGGCGGGTCACCTTTTCTTTTTAGAAATGCTTATTTACCACCTGGAGAAGCAAGGGGACAATATTTTTTTTATTTTTTTTTCAGAGATTACCTGGCTAACATCAGTCTGTCAGGAGGTAGTGACAGAGTGAAGAAATATGTTCATTAAAAAAAGCTACATACTGCAGCTTTAATTTCATGTGTACATCACTTTGTTGCAGCTGTGGTTGTTTTAAAGGCTTTATAAATAATAATTATGATAAAAATGATCATTTCTGATCATTTTTGAGCAATCTTGGGCAGCAGGAAGTAGGTCTTCAGTTTACACGGTCACAAATTAATGTAGAACACCGGACGCCATTTTAGGTTCAGTCACGGGGGTCTCCGGTCACAAATTAATGTAGAACACCGGACGCCATTTTAGGTTAGCTGCCGGGAGCCGGCCTTTGAAGACTGGTGACCAGGATCGCATCATATGGATTAATTACTAGCTGGAATCGCTCTGTGAGCTCTGTGGACGTCTCAGGCTGGAGCAGCAGCTGCAGATTGATCGCCGATTGCGCCGCACCGCCGCTCCAACACCAGGCCTTGAGCAACTGCGGTGGTTCACTCGGCGGCTGCCGCGCTGCTCGGCCCGACAACAATCATGGCAACGCATGGCAACCTAAGATGTCGGCTTTGACCATCTCAAAGTAAGAAAATATATTTTTATTTATTCTGTAAATGTGAATAGCAATGTTTAACATTACAGTACACTACTGTACATGCTTAAATGTGTGCGCGGGCTCCGTTAGCGGTATTTCCACGACCTACGAACGGAATAAGGACCTACGAACTGGACGCTATTTTCACCCCCTAGCTATGGCAGAATCGAGCTGCGAACAGTTCTTATCTCCCTAACTCGTACGTAACTAGGGGGTCACCTGTAGATCTATAATTGTTGAACACACATTTATCACCATTTTTAAAAAGAGGAACTATCTGTGGTGAGATGGTGTTCCACTTCCCCCTCCCTTCTACTCTGAGCACCTGGTGCTGATGCGCATCAGGTGCAATTAGATGAGCACCAATGATTAGTGGGCGGGGCAGACTCCCTTATAGCTGGTTAGGCTGCTATGGGGTGCGTGTGTCTTGTTTCCCTCCCTGCTGCTCTAGTGGCTGCTTCATCCTGCTGGTGCTCTGGGTCTGCTTGTCTGAGATCCGTTGCTCTGCTGGCATTGCCGGCTGGGTGGGGGTTTGTTGTGGCGTGCGGTTGGGCCCTCGCCTGCTGACCTGCTCCCTCCCAGGTTTGGCTGTGTCCACCTCTGGGTAAGTACCTGCAATTTATATTTTAATTATTTTCATGAATCCACATTAATGGGTTTTCTGTTTCAGGCACCTGAGTTTGCTGTTTGGAGCTGCAGCGCTGTGGATGTTCTGCTGTCTTGTCTTGCCTTGTCCTGGCTTTCCAGTGTGTTTGGGCTGCTTTCAACAAGACCTGTATTGGATGGGCAGGTCGTGTGGACAGAGTATTGCGGCTCTGACTCCGTTGAAAGGGGCATGGAACTGGACGACGGCAACAACTGGGTCTATGGTTTAAAGTGTTTTTCCTTATTTTAGTCTTCCTTTCTTGTCAGGGACCGAGTGGTGGACTGAAATCCTGGCTTTTAAGGAAAGAACTGTTTGACAAGGACCAAGTTGTGGACTTGAATCCTTGTTTTGAAGGAAGGAACTGCTTTACCGGGACCAGGTTGTGGACTGGAAACCTGGGTTTTAAAGAAATGATCGTTTTTAATGAAATTGCGTAAATAAATTTTGTACATTTTGCCAAAAGTCTGTTCTGGTGTATAACTTAAAGGAGCGAGAGCTCCACCTACTGGTCACATTTGGCGTTGCTGGAAGGATGCACCATTGGGCAGACTTTTTATTTTAGTTTTAATGTTTTATTTTATTTTAATCTGTTGGGTGTGTTTTTAAATGTGGTAAGACAAGACAGCAGTAGTTGTCCAAGGGAAGACCTATTTGTGGGTTTAGTTTTATTTTCTACTGTTTTTTTCTCTCTCCTTTTCTCCTTTTTTTCTTTTTCCCTGCAGGTATGTAGGAGGTGGCGCAGCGGCTGGTGGATGGAGCGGGTCAGCAGAAGACGGCTGGGGTTTTGCCGGGCGCCGCTGCTTCCCCGGCTGTGGTTGGTGGTGTCATGCCTGTTTGCGCTGTAGTTGCTGGACAGTTGGTGGTTGTGCCCAGGGACCAACGGTGTCTCATGTCCGGTGGTATGACTGGCATTGGGATCAGTGAGTGGATCAAGGAGGCCCAATCGTGTATTCGGGCCCGCCAGCGGAGGAGGCTTGCTATCTTTTTGAACATCTAGAGTGGGCAGCAGGGGAGGAAACAAAAGTACCACACTAATGTAGAGAGGAATGACCCCGGTGGGGAATAGCAGGCTTGCAACTAGCAGCTGCGTCAAAATGGTTGTCATCTTGTCCAGTTGAGGTCTTAACCCTTCAGGGCATAAGATGGCTAATTGTAGCTCTATTTTAGAGTTTGATAATCTTTGTGGCAAGGTGTTTCCGCATGGTGGGATTCTGGTGGAGAAAGATCCCACTAATGCTGGTTCTTCAGTTCATGGCTTTAAAATGGGCTATGACTGAGCAAGTTAGGGAGTATCTTTTGGGCCATTGGTGTATGGTCTATTTAGATACAATGCTGTGTTATTTTTATTCAGCCAAGCTTGG